>CM024615.1:86536-126307 GCA_014182575.1 Eucalyptus decipiens | reverse complement strand
TTTTCCGTCCTCTCTCGAAATCATTATGACCTGCAATTGCAATTTACAAGGTATATCAATTTACTAAAATAAAGGAAAGGATTGATGTCTCCGGCCTTTTTCCATGCCCTCATCGCCTCGATATACGTATTTGTACATGTGTGAATGTTTGATGAATGTGAGTTCTTATATTTGATAAGCACAAATTAATCACGACAAAGAAAGATAATGATGAACTAATATCACAATAAAACATACTCTCCTAACCTTATTGATCAAATGATTAAGACTCGAGTTAAAGTTCGGATGAATTTGTGGTTATTAGACCAGCACTCGCTCTGCTCGTAGGTTTGTTTTGGCATAAGTATGTCTTCAGCTTAATTGTGGTTTTATTCTCTTATAAAATCCAATTTTCCTTTTCTTAGGTTAGGTCGGGTTACATAAACTCATTATATCTATTGAGCTATTCATGGTGACAACACTGATCCTTAGAAAAATAATATTTTCCTCCATCCCTGATTGGAGAAAATCTCCTAGAACCAATTTTCTATTTGAGTGGGTTACAAGAAATCACTTTTATTTACATTTAGTTAAATTTGCATAAAAGTAATTTCAATATGTATAATCCACTAAGAGATTTGATAAAAGAAATTTCTTTAATAGGAGATGGAGGAAACACATGCCATAAAACTAGTCAAGAAATTGATGACTCGTGTATATTTATAACACCTCGGATTCATGCATCTTTTCTTACCTCTTTAATATCATGAAAAAGGATGTAGTGTAATAAAAACCTATGGAGCTCCCGACATAAATCTTTCAGAACATATACTTTTTCTTCTGGTAGGATTTTAATCCCCAATGGATGGACATCTAATGTAGATTTTCCCATTGGCTTCAACTGCGTCAAAGTGTTTTGACATTTTACACGTATTTGGCTTTTGTAACTTGTTGACTTTTGAGATTTGATTGGTTTTTTAGCACGAGTGATTTGATACTTGCATAACCCCAAAAATGCTCTTTTCTTTTTTTTTTTTGGTCATCACCAAAAATACTTAATATATTAGATATTTTCATGTGCAACCGTGGTCAATTATAGTCCGAATCTCACCACCTTCCAGCGTTGTTTGACCTTCGTAGTAAAGCCGCCGAAAGTTATCAAACCATCCCCATTAAATTCGCCGGAGAAAACTAGAATATCCACCTCTTTTGACTTCTTTGCTGTCTAGTGGGTAGGTCATAGAGCCATTTGTGTTTTGATGATCTTTTAACCTATGCTCATATGGCCAATTTGAACGAGATCATTGTCTAACAACTAATATATTTTAATAATCACAACAATCGATCCATGATAGTAAGGTTTGTGCATGACAACGCTTTGGGGAAGAGTTTTTTTTTTTTTTTTTCGGAAATAGTTCTTTTCTATTTTTGTTTCGGGGAACAATTTTTGAGTAAAAGAACCCATTTGGTAACTACACAAAATTTCTACTATTGGAATAAAAAAAAGAATAAATACGTTTGGTAAAGCGACAATTTCATTTTTGTATTCATTTTTTATTCTTGCTCATGGATTGTCGCCGCCCGCCACTGCCGCCGTCGCGTACGACCATCGGTGCCGACCGTCACCGCCGACCACCGCCGACCACCGCCGCAAGCCCATTGGCCTCCGTCGGTCGGTGGCCGCGATCGTGTAGCGGCGGCAAAGGGCGGCGGCATTCAGCCGCGCGCGCGGCTTGCAACTGGCGCCGCAGCAGCCAGGCGGCTGCCGACACAGCGGCGGTGGCGAGCAACCGGATGGCGGCGGCAGTGGCCGGCGACTAACAACGGCGGCGGTGGGCGGCGGTGGCGGTGGCTCCAGGCGGTTGACGGTAGCCGCAGTAGAAAAAAATAAAAGAAAAATAAAAATGAAAATTAGCTTATTTTTAAAAATTGTTTCGCAAACAAAGTAACTTTTTTTGCTTTTCGTTTCTCCAAATCTATTAAACTTTCTATTCCGGGAATAAAAACAACTTGGCGTTACAAAATGACTTTTGTTCTTTTTTTTTTCGGAGAACAAAAGAACGAGCTTGATAAGAAATGAAACGTTCTCATCGCTACCTAAATGTAATTTCATTTCAAATTTTGCGACCAGGTATCAACATGATATGAGAATACAATATGTCCAACAAGATGAGTAAATTTCCTTGACACATTCCGCACTTGTCGTTCATGTACTCATGAAGAAGAAATTTTAAATCTTGAGAGATTTAAAATGTAAAATTAATTTGGTTTATAAATTAAAACACAATAGAAAAGTTACCCACCACGAGGGATGGCGTAGTGGTTCAAGGTGCTGGGGACTTCCCACGAGAACCCAGGGTTGAAAGCTGCGTCGTCGGGATTTAAGTTATCAGCCGGTCTTACAGGGCACGTGGGTGGTGGGGTCCTCACGTGCCTCCACAGGACTCTAAGCGCCGCGAGGCGCGTCACGGAAGGTTCGGGTCACCAAAAAAAAAAAAAAAAAAAAAAAAAAAAAAAACTTGAAAAGTCAAAATTAAGAACTTATTATCAGATATTTCTCCATCCAATACGGTAATTCTTTGACCGTGAGACGGTGAGACCGTCATGCTAGAATTACCCTTATTGGATAACATATCTGTCTTGGATTTCATTGCGGGGTAACATGTCACGATATCTCTTGCCAAAAGGGTTTGACTCCACGAAGGGCCAAAGGGCAGGGAGAGAAACTTTCAAGGAGTCACAAGAGACCATTTAAATTACCGCTACTGCCCCTCCCCTCAACCCATTCGCCGAGTCCAGACAGATCAGCTGACGGATGCCGGTTGACATAACCCGAGTCCTCTGAGTCCCTCTCGCACGTGTCGGCCCGATTGACCAGTCGACCGGTCGCTGTGTGGGATCCCTCCTTCCCACGTGTCTGAATTTCTATATAAAAATTCCCCCCGTCTTCTCGTGTCTCTCTAGAAAATATTGGGTGGACCTCCAAGTCACCGTGTGTCCGCCCAATCAGAGTTCGACACATGTCGACACGTGGAGCCAGGGCCTGCAACTCTGCACCATTCTCCCATTTGCACGCAAGCGTGCGTCCTTCCTCTCCCATTCTCTTTCGAAATTTTTGTATCTACATTTTTCTCCACGAAAGCTGCAACGCCATCTCTCGACCAAACGCTCGCCGGTGAGCTTCAAACTTGGCTGCCTCTCCCGTCGCCGTCAAGAGCCACTCGCTCCCAAGAACCCTGCCAATTGTGACTGGGTCCCGAACTCTGGTCATCTCCGCCTCGGCCTCTTCGGCGAGTGCGGACTTACCCAAAAAGCCCACCGGTTGCCTCGAACTCGGCCGCCTCCGCCATCGCCGCCAGGAGACACTCACTCCGAAGAGCCTCGCCGGTCGTGGTTGGATCCCGAGCTCTGACCGTTTCGCGGCCTCTTCAGCGATCGCGCCACCAAAAGCCAACTAGTCACCTCCGAGCTCGGTCACCTTTGCCAGTCGCCTCAAGCTTGGCCGCCTTTACCGTTGCCTTCGGGGAGCCACTCGCTCCAAGAACCCTTCCGGTCATGGCTGGGTCCTGAACTCTAACCATCTTCACCTCGGCCTCTTCGGTGAGCGCGAACACCCAAAAGCCCGCTGGTCGCCTCGAGCTCGGCCGCCTCCGCTGTCGTCGCGAAGAGCCACTCGCTCGAAAAGGCCTCGCCGGTCGTGGTTGGGTCCCGAGCTTTGATCATTTCTGCCTCGGCCTCTTTGACGATCGCGTACGCTCAAAATCCAGCCGGTCGCCTTCGAGCTTGGCCACCTCTGCCATTGCCGTCAAGAGCCACTCGCTCCCAAGAACCCGCCGGTGGTGGTTGGGTCCCGACCATCTCTGTAAGCAGGTTATCATAATTTTAATTTCCTTCTTATGGAAAGTTGATATCTTGACTCTTAATGTCATCGTGCAACAATTTGCATGGAACTAACTGAATGGGACCATCCCCTTCTTTGCAGAGGCTAGAGATATGGCAAAACTGTAAGTAACATTACTAGAACTCCTTTCGATCATGGTTTGTCACGTCACGGTGCTTCTTTCATTGCTAGAAGAGTCCATGGGGATTCTTTGGTGACGTAATCCTTTTCCCGCCATTTGATTGCTCCTCTGTGTAGGAATATTTCGTCAAACAATCTTAAGCTGTGAGTGTCGTAAACTAGAAACAACGGTCACATGGAGATGGGAGGTATCATCTGATCTTGTGCTGACTTCAGTGTTTTTCTCTTTGCAGTAATTTGAGCAGAAATCACTTGACAGGATTTATTCCTGCTGAGTTTGGCAATCTGAGAAGCATCATGGATATGTATAAAACCTATAATCTTAGTTGATATTGTAGCTCTGAGTGGTTCATGTCACCTTTTGTCGTGTTGTCATGTCGGAGTCAGCTGTGATTACTGATTATCACAATTGAGCTCCTCATACTTGGATGGCTTGTGATGTAACTTCTTGGTTAACTTTATTAGGTTTGGGTATTGTATTGTTTTCACACATGAAATGTGGATAATGTTATCTTAACTTTACAGGAGGCTGGACCATAATAATTTATCTGGAGATGTGATTTCACTGATGAACTCCCCTAGTCTGACTATTCTGTAAGTTTGTTGTTGTCCCAATGTTGTCCCCAATGCTGCATAGATTATAATGGCACTATATTTTCTTTGATTTTGTAGAAATGTATCGTACAACAACTTGGTTGGGGAAATACCCATGAATGACAATTTCTCCCGCTTTTCACAAGACAGGCAAGCAAACTAGATATTAAGCTTCATGAATGAGTAATTCTGATCATCTGCACTCGCGTGCCAGTTTTTTTTTTTTTTTAATTATTTTTTTTCAAATGTTCAATAATTGATGGTGCAGTTTTGTTGGGAATCCTAGACTCTGTGGCTATTGGCTAAATTCTCCTTGTGGCAATTCTCACTTGACTGAACAGGGTCAACATGAATCAAAGGCGTGTTTGTGGTAGCTGCTTTGCCAAATACGTGCCTTAACATAAAGAACAATATGTGCTTCAGATTTCAAGAAAAAGAGGAAAATTTGGTTTTTACATCTTCTGTTCACCTAAATTTATTTTTCTGAGACCTTAAAAATGAAGAATGACCAACCATCCCAGGTAGTGTTTTAGGGTTATATGTTCATTTTAGCTTTCTGATGCGTGTTTACATAATATCTGGTTGCATAGGTGATTTTGTGTATTTTTTTACTATTCATATTTGCAGTAACAATTTCTAAAGCTGCCATTCTGGGAATTGCTCTTGGTGCACTTGTTATCCTTCTCATGATTCTGGTGGCAGCATGCCGACCTCAAATTCTAACCCATTCGTTGATGGATCCTTTGATAAACCAGGTACCATGCATCTCGAGCAACATACTTGCTTATTGTGTGAAAGAATGGGGATGTTTTCTTTAATGAACTTTAAAAGCTCATGCCTGTGAACTTTATCAGTTTTACTTTAGGGAATGTACTTCTACCATCAGCAGAATTACCTTGATATGTTTGCCTTGCCTCATGAATTGTGTCATTATTATGATAAACAAGCATGCATAATCACCAAAACGAGATTCTTGGTTGAGACAATGAGCTCTTTTTGAAAATCCTGTGTGATAGTTTTGCCTGAAGTGAAATCATTGAGCCTGTAATCTTGCATTTAACTCCTATGTTGTTGCTTAATAGCTGTCTCAACTATTCACCACCAAAGCTGGTAATTCTACACATGAACATGGCCCGCCCTACATGTCTACGAGGATATCATGAGGATGACTGAGAATTTAAGTGAAGTATATAATTGGTTATGGGGCTTCAAGCACAGTATACAAATGCGTTCTTAAAATTGCAAACCGGTCGCCATCAAGAGACTCTACTCTCAATATCTACAGTGCTTGAAGAGTTTGAGACAGAGCTTGAGACTGTCAGAGTCTTAAGCACCGAAATCTTGTCTGCCTCAGGATACTCTCTGTCCCCTTCTGGCAACCTTCTTTTTAACGATTACATGGAAAATGGCAGCCTCTGGGATCTTCTCCATGGTGAGTGAAGTTTCTTTTAATGACTTGGATGTCCTGCTCAAAGAGCCCTCTTAGGTATCGGTACACAATGGATGCAGGCCTTCACCAGTCTATTACAAAGCTCACCAAAACGTGTCTTTACAGCCGTCTGGCACCAATATCTTCCTCTTCTCCTCATATCCATCTCTTCTGACTTGAATATTGGTATCCATAAGATCACCTCATGAGTTTGGAATGAAACAGCCGTCCATTCGTCATGCGGTCGTGAGGAATCTGGGTTCATGCTTGATGCATTACCTTGCCTCGTCATGTGACTGGTGAAATTTGAGTGACAGAAGGGGTATCCATTTAAATTTTGCAGTTCTTTGTAGCCTATAAATGTTGTGGAAGTGTAATTGGGCAATAATCTCGTCAGTCATTCAATGAACATTGTCATGTAATCGTGGGGGTTGGACTCTTCACACTTGATGAGGTGATTTTGGATGTAGATAAGATCATCACAAAAATTTGTTGCTAGAAAATAAGCATGAGTAACCGCTGACTCTTTTTGTGGGAAGCCTTAATTTTTTCAATCCCCAGTCCTAAGTAGAACTTCCATTGGGAAAAAAAAAAAATACATCGAAAAGGCCATTAGATAACCCGAACATTATTTATATCCTAATCCGTGATAGCCCATAAAAAATTATAGCTGAACCTTGAATAACCCCCAATCTTCCCAAGCTCTTAATAACTCCTTAACACCACAGTATATAAACTTTGCAATTATTGATTTGAAACCCTAACTTACAAACTATTGCTTTGAAATCATCGATTTGAGCTAGTATAACTACGTTTCTTTTAAATTATAAAGTATGATTTGAAAAACCTAATTTACAAACTCAAAAAACTAAGATAACTTCACGATTTGCTTGATTTCCTTAAATTCTCGAAATCCGTATTGAAACTCTAACCCTTGCCTTCCAATTTGCAGATACAATTTGGGGCTTAATTTTCTCTCATTATCCGAAAAGAACGAGCAAAAACCCTATTATAATTAGTCGTTTGTTTGTTTCAACCAAAAACAAAAAATGAGTCGTTTGTTTAAGGTCAATTCTAGAAAACCTCAAACTTTAGGACAAAAACAAAAATTTACGGCGGGATAAAATTAGAGATGGTATGGCTTCAGCTGGATCAAATTGACCAAAGAAACTATAGTCTAGTTCCAAGTTCCTGCAATTACCAATTCTAAAAAAATTGAAACTAGTATTGTGCATTTTGGTTGTTGGTTCCTATTTCCTAGGCAAGAACTCGAATTCTATGAAAATATGAATCCACTAATATTATATAATTTTTCAATCTTATCACTCGATCAACTTTTGCCTTTGGTTATACTTACAGTCGATTAAAGATCTTACCTTCAAAAGAACCAACATGAGAATTTGCATTTTGTTATAAAGATGTTGCTAGATTTTGTAATTTCTTACCCTTCTTAGTGGACCCGATAGTTGTGGCCAGTCATACATCTAGCCACTATACCCAAACCCCCGAAATTTGACTGCAATCTAGTCTCTAACAAGTCTAAATTCAAAAAGGATCTACTAAAAATTGATTATGCTTAATAAATAGTTACCCAATATTACAATTATCACACAAGCTCCCTCGGAGTTCGATGAGAGAAGATATGGCATTAACTTTCATCATTCACTTCAAGCAAAAGCTTCTTGTTGGATAAACTCCAATTCTTCGATCAACCGCAAACCAATCCCTTTTCCATCTCATTAATCTTCCATTTGAAGAAATACCATAGATAAATGGATGATATTGGTCAAACATAAGTTCTTCTCAGCTAACAAGATGCTTGTGCTATCCATGGATCCTCTGCTGCATCTCCTTTGGAGAGATCAAGCTCCATTCCAACTCATTTACACAGCTCTCTCGTCTCTTCTTATCCTCTTTGCTCGAACCATTCCTTCTACTCCACAATACTTTCTTCTCTTATCCTCTTTGCTCGAACCATTCCTTCTACTCATAATACTTTCTTCTTCTTATCCTAGTATTCAACATTAAGAGTTATCAAAATTGAGCCATTTGAATTGGTAGTGTTGCAATCATGTTATGAAACTTGTGGTGAGGGTAATACTGATTTTATTTTATTTTTACCCGTAAGTTGCTTCAATAATCGTGGAAACTAGGTTTTGTGATGCTTTCATATTGAAATAATTGTAATACTCCTCTTTCACAACATTCACAAAAGCCTATGAAATTCATCAACTAGTTGATAGGTTGACCTCTTATCATTTTAGTGGGCCATTATCTGATTGGATTCTTCTTTTTACATTCATCTTTGGCACCAAAATGACCAAAGAGAGCTTTTCCACGGCCTCCCGCAAATATACGGACTCCGCAAATATATACAAGGCGTGCTTCTGTTATAATTTCCCCAATTCCCAAGTTTAAACACTCTTTGATGGTGCACCTTTGATTCTAAGCAGAAAATCACTTTTTCTTGCTTTTGAATGGGCGATACACTTGATAATGGCTTGTGCAATAAATGGATATAAATGGCTTGTTCAAGAAGAAAATTTATTACGGACCATCCAATCAGCTTGGTAGTACAATAGGCCACATCGATTTGTGAAAATACCCTTCGACGGCACCTACTTAGACTTGACCAAGGCGGGTATTGAGCTTGCAGTGCGCCAAGGCTGACCAAGGCTATCGCTCACCACCATGACCTCCACTGCCTCTCGGGCGATCCTTAATAAATGCAGCTCAAGAAGTGACACTGGGGACCCCATAGCAGAGAGGCGTGGGATGTCCCCGCCGCCCGCCATAGCCTTGAAGGTTCTCTATTGCAGTCCTCTCCTTAGCTCATGTGGCTCCCTTCCCCATCCTCCCTTTGATTTTGGCCACCTCGGCATCGTATGGGGAGTAGACAAATGTGAGCTCGATGGTGGCCCTTGGAGCGAGCCCCCGGAGATTAGCCCCACTTGCCCCAACTATGATCATCGTCTCGCATCCCTTTCAATGATGCTGATGCACACCAGAAGGACATCATGGCCACACACTGGGACGGAGCGGGGTAGCGCCAAGCCTTGAGCTGGCTTTGATGGCTAGACAAGCAGTTTCGGGATCTTGTGGTTCAGTAGAGGGTGTCGCCATTGAAGTGGTGAGACAAGAGGGTGTGCGCAGAGAGGAACATGAGAGGGTGTGTGCAGAGAGGACACGCTCCCTAAAAGATGTCAATAATAGTAAAACACCCATCTATTTCGTTGAACTGCCGTGTGTTCGAACAAAAACTAGTTTGGAATAAACGTTCTCGGAACATCCACTAGCTATTTTATTAAACAATGGAAGTTTGGAACACAACGGGAGGATAGAAACTATTGGAACAGAACGACTCAGGAACACCCACTAGCTATTTCTTTTTATATTAAACAATGGGAGTTTGAAATGTAACACCGATAGAAACTAGTTTGGAAAAGAACTTTGATACGGAACATTTTAGGTATTGCCTTTGTTTTGTGGTTGAAAATGGAAGACTCCCATGGTATTTTATGAAGTTATCGATTACCGCGATTACACATTTTAACCTAACATTTACTTTTCTAGCATTACTTGTTCTTCAATTCAAGTTAGAGCTGTCCATTTCTTGGCTGTGATGTGTATACTCTTATAGTTTGTAATTGTATGAGTTCCTAGTTTCTTCAGACAATCAACTCCGAGCAATAGATACTTATGCACTTAATGCATTGTTTGCACTTATTTGCAAAAATGTACACCGACACCGCACCTTCTAAAAAACGAAAGTTTGAACTGCTATTTCGGCCTTCCCATTTAGGTGTATCTTCCCTTCTATTTAGATAGAGGAATTTATGCACGTGACATGTCAGAGAAAAATTGTTTGACAGAGTGACAACGCTGGAAAGCGAACAAGGTGGATAGATGGTTAGCACTTTCTATAGTTTAACTTAGGCTCATTTCTATTTCGAGAGGCTTTTTGATACTTCAAGTAATTCGGGTCTTGTTTTTCTCGAAAAGGTCATTAAAGGTCTTTGTTACAGCCCTTCCATTGGTCCCAAAGCACGGCAATTGGGCATTGTCTTAATCAACTTGCAAAAATTCTGAAATAATTAAAAACTTCTTTTGAATTAGCAATGGAAGCATGTAGCCGATTCCATCATAAACAACAGTTAGTAAAACGGAGTCAAATATATTATTTGGTTGAGATATTTAAAAGCATGGACTTCCAAATATGTCTCCATCTGGTGGTTCCAGCCCAAATGGCTGTATCCCTTATTTCAATCAACGTCTTTGCTAAGGAAAGCAAGCTGGGGATTCCGTCAACGGTAACAAAAGAACTTTTTAACAAAAAAGGAAGATACACCTAAATGGGAAGGCCAAAATAGCAGTTCAAACTTTTCGTTTTTAGAAGGTGTGGTGTCACCGCATTTTGCAAATAAGTGCAAACAATGCATTAAGTGCATAAGTATCTATTGCTAAGTTGATTGTCTTTGATTGTCACGAAGAAACTAGAGCTCGTGCAGTTACAAACTACAAGAGTATACACATCACGGCCAAGAATTGGACAGCTCTAACTTGAATGAAGAACAAGTAATGCTAGAAAAGTAAAGGTTAGGTTAAAATACAACGGACTCGGCAACTTTAGAAAATATCATGGGAGTCTTCCATTTCAGATCCACAAAACAAAGGCAATACAGACAGGTGATACTAGCCCCTCAGTATTAATGTTCCAAAACAGTTCTTTTCCAAACTAGTTTCTATTCTCTTTGTTCTATTTCAAACTCCCATTGTTTAATACAAATAGCTAGTGGATGTTCGGGCTTGAGTTATGTTCCAATAGTTTCCTGTCCTCCCGTTGTGTTCAAACTTCCATTGTTTAATAAAAATAGCTAGTGGATGTTCCGAGCACGTTTTATTCCAAACTAGTTTCTGTTTTGGAACACAAACGGTTCAACGAAATAGATGGGCGTTTTTCTAATTAATAACATTTCTTAGGAGCGTGTCCTCTTTGCACACACCCTCTCATGTTCCTCTCGCGCACACCCCTCTCGTCTCACCACTTCCATGGCGACACCCTCTCGAACCACAAGATCCTAAAACCGAGCTCGTCTAGCCATCAAAGCCAGCTCAAAGGCTTGGGCGCTGCCTTGCTCACGTGTCCCAGTGTGTAGTGGCCATGATGTCCTTCCCCTGGTGTGCATCAAAGATCATTGAAAAAGGATGCGAGACGATGATCATAGTCGGGCAATGGGGGCTAATCTCTGGGGCCTACTCAAGGGCCACCGTCGCAGCTCGTATCGGTCTACTCTCACGATGTCGAGGTGGCCAAAATCCAAAGGGAGGACAGGAAGGGAGCCACACGAGCTGAGGAGAGGACTGAGAGAACCTTCCAAGGCCATGGCAGGCGGCGGACATTTGCGCCGTCTCCGCCATGGGTCCTGGTGCCGCTTCTAGGAGCTGCATTTATTAAGGATCGCCAGAGGCGTTTGGAGATCATGGTGCTGAGTAGCATAGCCTTGTCACTTTGGCGACTGAGTGCAAAAGCTCACAATTCGCCTCGTTCAAGTCGTAAGTAGGGTGCTACTCGGAGGGTATTTCACGATCGGTGTGGCCTTCGGTGAAGTCTCGTAAGTAAGGTGTTGCTCGGAGGGTATTTTACATCGGTGTGGCCTATTGTACTACCAAGCTGATTGGATAATGGTCCATAATAAATTTTCTTGAACAAGCCATTTATATCTGTTGTGCATAAGCCATCATTATCAAGTGTATCTTTATTCAAAATACAAGAAAAGTGATTTTCTGCTTAGAATCAAGGTGCACCAGTCTGAAGAGTGTTTAAACTTGGGAACTGTGGAAATTATAATAGAAGCACACCTTGTGTATATTTGCAGGAGGCTGTGAAAAGCTCTTTGGTCATTTGGTGCCAAAGATGAAATGTAAAAGAAGAATTCAATTAGATGATGGCCCACTAAAATGATAAGAGGCAGTCAACTTATCAACTAGTCGATGAATTTCATAGGCTCCCTTTGTGGAATGTTGTGAAAGAGGAGTATTACATTATTTAGTATGAAAACGTCACAAAACCTAGTTTCCACAATTATTGAAGCTGTGGGTAAAAATAAAATAAAAATCAGTATTACTTCCCTCACCACAAGTTTCCTGCTTTTATGATTGCAACACTGCCGATTCAAAGGGCTCAATTTTGATAACCTTGATGTTGAATAGTGGGATAAGAGGGAAGGAAGTATTATGAGTAGAAGGAATGGTTCAGAGCAAAGAGGATAAGAAGAGACGAGAGAGTTGTGTAAATGAGTTGGAATGGAGCTTGATCTCTCTAGTGAGGATGCAACAGGAGTGACTGCCATGGATAGCACAAGCATCTTGTTAGCTGGAGATTGCCACAGAATACATCTGCAGATGAAGTAAATCAGGCTTAAGCAATCAATGTCAGAACAGAGGTAAGGGGAGGATGACAATCAAAGTGGATATTTGTTAAACCAGCTAGCTCTTTGGAAAATCCTGATACCAACTATAAAATATAAGGTCTTCGTATCAGATTCTAAGATCATGCAAGATTAAAATGAAAGGATTAGCGCGCGCCCCAAAACTAAACGTAGATCTCACAAACAGAAATTGACACTTCTCTATAAAGCTATTCAAGGTAGATGGCTTTACAGTTTCTCTAAGTAGAGAAATTCTCTCTGACTAAGCCTGACTAGCGCCGAATACAGCTCCGTTCCTTGTTGGTGCAAAAACCAATGGCATACGAGGAGGAGTGGAGACATATCAAGAGGGGATGGCATTCTTTTAGATGGTGGATCAAATCCCAAATTGGTGAATGGATGTGAAGTTCTTCCTGCCCGATGTTTGCTGCACCATCTCTCCTCTTAGATCTAGGTTTCCTTCTCTTTCTCCATCACTAATGATCAGAAACATTGTGACGATTTCTGACATTTAGCATATCGATTCTGGATCTATCACTTGCTCTCGGCCTTTACAATATCAATATTCACAGTTCGAGATGAGACAGGCTTCTTCGGTGTCTTCTTCACAGCAAAGTCTTCTAGGTTAAAGCAGCACACCAACATTTTCATTGCTGAAGAAACAAACTCACAAGAGAGCAGACATATCTAGTTTTTGTTTCTTTGTTACAATGTTCATTTAGATTTGAGATACGGAAGGCAGAAGAAATGAACAAAAGCAAATCTAGCACCAAATCACTCAATGAAGCTTCAAGAGTGGTTCATGCTACAGAAGGATTAAGGTGGTTTTCTTTCTTTGTTTTTGGTTACTTGAACTAGGCAGGCATTGGGAGGAAGATCAAAATTGAACTCGAGATTCTCTGCAACTCGGCACAGGTGGAGCACTTGAGTTGAGTCCGGAATTGTTGTTCCATTGATTTGCTATTCACACACCCAAGGATCAGTCAAGCTACTTCATTTAGATAGAGCAAATTCATGAAAAAAAAGCTAGAAGGAGAAAATTCATATAGTGAAACTCAAAGCGTCAACAATTATTCAATCTCAGGGCACTCAAACATCAGATCTGAATCTATCAAGAGTTTTGAGCAACCTTTCCAATTACATTCATGTTTACGCTGGGAATGATCTTCATCTCAGGAATGCAGGTTTGTCTGTTCCTATTGAGCTACATCATGAAACAATATCGCGATAGGTGAAATGCAAATTCATTTCACTCGATAAGGAATTTTGCAGCATTTACATGGCACCAAAAACAAACCACAATCCAGCATCACCTTTCCCAGATACCCACCAAATTTTTCACTGCATAGTTCTCTGAATCTTTCTTTTCTTTTGTAGTCTCGAAACCCGAAGTGACCAGTTCGTTCTCTGGCGCATCATCTGAGAGTAGCCCTCCAAGCTCTAGACCAGCCACATGTCTTTCTTTCCTGAGTCACACTCTTGTACAAGACGACGAGGCCCAGTCTTTTCCCAGGCCCGAGCCCTTTTCTTTTCCTAATCTTTTTCCTAGGAGTTTCAATGGAACTCTTTCAGATGGGCCCTTTCTAACGGAATCTCGGTTCCTCGAGGAAATCAAGATTCACAGATTGGAGGAAAGTAAAGAACTGGGAACGTCTTGCTAAACGGAGCTGAACCTTGGGCTTGCGAGCTGGAAGAAGAACCGGGAACTTCGTCCAAGACCGCGGGCACTCAAACGCCATGCCGTCCCGTCCTGATATGTCTCTGAAACGGAGCCGAACCTTGGCCTTGCGAGCTGGAAGAAGAACCGGGAACTTTTGTTGGGAAAATATGGTTTCAAATTGGGTAGAACAATGAAGTCGGATCAACTAATTAAGTCGGACTTTGAGGTGTGATATCACTTTCTTTAAGGATTTATTTGCCCCACAACGTTGCTAATGATCACCCCGGCAAATTTCCTCAAGATACAACAAAGTCTCAAATGAGAATACCAGATAGCAATTCTAGTATTTATTCAAGGATTTCTCATGGGAAATAATTAGAAACAATGGCTATTGTTTCTTTCGAAAAAAAACGAAAAAATGAAAGAAGATGTGTGTTTGATTTCAAAACAAACGTACTTATATATGTCTTTCGAATAGAGGTAACTCTTCAAAAGATTGCAAAAAAAAGAATAAAGGCAACATTTCATGAAAGGTTGCAAAATGAATAGGTACGTCTCAAATATTACGTTGAAAAGACATAAAAAATGATCGTCAGTTAATGCCAAATCTTGTCCATGTGCGCACTCACATCTTTTCGATGTGGGACAAGGTACCTCTTCATTTGTTTTATAAACAAATTACCAACAATCCCCACTTTTGTTTATTAAACAAAAACAAGAAATAAAACATTAGAAATATATAGCCAAAATTTTTGTGAGATTAATATACATACATAAAGGTCTGTTTCGAGTTAAACCTTTACTTAGTGCAAGCATCTCAAAGCTTTATCAAAGTAACAAGTAGCTCGGCTTTAAACTTGTACTTTTATATGATAGAACCGGACATACCACACATTTATTAACCTCTTGTTTTAGTGAGAAGTTCTATATTACTCAACACTATTATGGCCTTGTGCTTGATCCTATTTCATGAACTCTCTAGAAAGCAATCCTAACTTTCGTAGAAGCGGCACCACTTCTAAGCTCATATAGGTGAAGTATCTATTATGTGTTTACATTTACTATCAACACATTATAAGTTTGTACTATACTTCATTAAGAATTCAATCAAACCTACAAAACATAACAGATGATATCGATTTCTCATATCGGGGTTACGTCGGTATCAAACAATCACATTCCGTAACTTGTTTTACCTATTAAACCTTATAACTAGTGATATTCTAGAAAAAGGTCGGGTTACCATTACGGTGATTTTAATTAAAGGGTTTCAGCCCGTTTCTTATGAGGTCATTATTACCATGTCTCTTGGTAAAGCCTTTGTCAAGGGATCGACTAGATTATTACTTGACCTCATGTAGACAATTATTATGGTACTATCATTAATCAATTGTCTCACATATTCATATCTTAGACTAATATGTCTAAACTTATCATTATAGGTGCTACTATAGGTTCTTACCAAAGTAGCCTAACTATCACAGTGGATAGAAATAAGAGATATATGACTATGCCATAATTTGATATCCAATAACAAATTCCTAATCTATCAACCTCTTTCCCACTTGCTACTAAGCAATGATTCAAATTTCATAATTGAGTGAATTATGCACATTTGTTTCTTGCTCGCCAAGAAAAAACAACGCTTCACGTAATGTGACAATTAATCCATTAGTGGATTATTTCTCTCACACTTGTAATCCAACTAGTATCGGTATATCTTTCTAATATAGCCGGATTATTATAGAACAATAAGATAACCCTCCAATAAGATAACCCTCCAATGTTTTATATTGGATTACTAGTATTTACTCAACTTACATATACAAAAAAGTAATATCAGGTCTAGTATAATATATCACATATATTAAAAGACCCAAAGCACTCACATTAAAAACTCCCACCAGGAATCAAATGGAGTACTTACATATTTGAAAACAAGATGTTTAAATTTATACATCTTATCCATATAATCACTTTGGCTCAAAGAATAACCCCCACTATTTTTAATTTTAATACTTAAGATAGTATCTGTTTCATCCAAATTTTTCATTTTGAAAATGAAAGTCAGACACTTCTTAATCAAAATGATTCTAGTCATATTAATTCCAAATTCCCCTTCGGACATAACCCCACTTCAAGAATATTTCAAAAGGTAATTAATCGAAATTATGCATCATCAAATTTTCATCCTCGATGAAATACATACTTCAAACTAGTAAATCAATGCAATTCTATTCTCTTGGCTCATTTATGCTATTCCATAGAATCAAATCTATGAGGGCAAGGATAACAAATAAAACACATTAGAACCAAACAAGGGACACCTGAAAACCCATTCAGTATCTCTATATCGCCTCCATAAATAGAGCCTCGCATATTAGCCCATGCATGTAATGACATTCTCTAACAATCCAATAAATGAGAGCAAATCGAGTATGGAGGTATCAAAAGCACATAAACTAGCATTGAAAGGAAAAAACAATTCATGGAAGGAATCAACAACATTGTATAAGCCGGGAAACCTTCCGAAATATACAATAAGATCCATACCTTGCGCTTGATCTTGTGGTTCGGAGTCTCAGCTTCCTCAACGTCGGGCACGAAGGTCGTGGACTGCTTGGGCAATATCAGGGCTATGCTACATAATGTTGACAAGAATCTTGCACGCTAGCATCAAGACCGACGGCATCAGACACAAACCCAATAGACCTGGGTCCCTAACAGTGGTATACACAGCATAGCCCTTCTCAAGCAAAAGCTTGATCAGCAAAGAAGCCACGAAACCAGTCCCTCCAATAACACCTTTTTGTTCCCTCCAATCCCTATTTTTTTCATCTAACCTCGTTTTTTCATGATAAAAAATTTCTGAAAGCTCTCATGTCATCCTTCTCAGGACCCACTGTCAGTACGCTTTGGTCAAATGCAATTGGAGCAATGGCGGACGAGGAGACTACTGAAGAGGGTCCCTGTAGGAAGAGTCATCGTCCTCTTTGCGCGTCTCTTCGCAACAAAGAAGGCATCACAACATTTCAAGAAGCACATATAGCATAGTTTTCTTCTTCTGCACTCGCAAATAAATTACTTAAAGCTGCCCAAAAGTTAGGCAATGACTAAGAGTGAAAACGACCTATTAACCTTCACCATGTTACGAACATAAGCATTAGCACGAAGGTGGGTTGCTGCTAAGCTTTCGGCAACCGTAAGATATGTGATTGACGAGGGTAGTAGACACGATTACCATCGGCTAAGCTGGATCCATCCACTCATTGATTCTCATCATGGCTATTGAGACCCTCAAATTTTCGCTACCTATGGCAAGTGGACTTTTACGCTTCTCGAATTCAATTTACGCTACCCTCAAAGAAGGACATTATCAATCATTAACTGAAATCCTCCATCCACTTATTGATAGATTGGCAACTGGATTGATGGCTAAAACTTCTGTTACCGTCGTCGTTCGCTTCTGGCTCTCGGCCATGAAGCAGAGCAGAACAGAGCACGTAGCCCGACGACTTGGGCCTCTGCAGGACGACACTCCTGTAGTTGCCCCCTTCAGCCCGAAAACCGAGGTGGAAACGGAAGCGTCGCCGACCGGAGTCGCCACCCTCTCTCTAAGTCTCAGTTGAAGTTTCAGTCTCTCTCTGTTTTCTACGTAAGAACAACCGGTCGCCATAGCTTCACGAAACGAACCGACACCGCTTCTGCCGCCCTGTGAAACCGACAAACCGCCACCCGAATCGGCACCCACGCCGGCCAAACCGTCGTCCGCAAAGCCCGCGTCCGCGTCCTTCCCGCAACGACGCAAATGACCGAATCCCTACAATCGCCTCTCGCCTCATCCCCCATGCTGCTACCGGGACCGCCCACGTGTACCTCGCCCAGCGTCATACGCGGAGGCCTCGCCGCATCACCGATACCGCACCGCCCCCGGCCCCGCGCCGCGCGGCCGGAGACCGGACGTTCCAGATCGCGGGTCGCCGGCGATCTGGAACGCGAGCTTAAGCGTCTCGACCGACCAGAGTAAACGGAGAGCGAAAGAGGGGAAAACTGGCGGTCAATAGCGGCACGGCTATGTTCGTCGCTAACACCAAAATGCGCTCGGAATCTTCAATGGCCATCAAACGAGAGGGAGAAGTAAGTCGTGCGTGCGCGTCTGCAAACCCTAGACCGCGAGGGTAAATTTTTTTTTTTTCGTCCTTGCCTCCTTCCTTGCTTCCCTTTTTTTTTTTTCTTTTCTCTTACTTTTGTTGATATCTGATTTTTACTCGATAAAAAAAAAATAAAAAATAAAAAATAAAAAAATAAAAAAATAAAGAGAAAACCCCAATTAGTTCGCAATTAATCGTCGCTGTTCATCAATAATGCATCATGGTCGTTGAAATAGGCATGTGCTCAATTAGGAGAACTCTTAAACTAGGAAGATCAAATCCTAGCCCTTAGTTCAAGGGCTGAGATCTGATTTGGTCTGAAAATATATAAAGAGAAAAAAAAAAAAAAAAAGAAAGGGGGATTCGACTGATCCATTTTCACTCTCGGACAACCGTTTCTCTCTCTCTCTCCCGCGCTCGCTCAAAAACACACACTCTCTCTTGGGCTCTCTTGGATTCTCTCTCGGGTTCGCTCGATCGCGGGGATATCGGGAAAACGGTTGTGGTTACAAAGCAAGGGCGACGACACTAACGTCTCTCTTCGCCGGATCGGGCGTTCTCTTGAAGATTTCTCGGATTTCCGGCGGAAACAAGAGAACCGGTTTCTCCCTCTCGATCACTCTCTCGACGTGGTCTTGAATCTCCGGCGGAAACCAGAGAACCGGTCTCTCCCTCTCAATCGCTCTTGGTTCCGGTGTTTCGAGAGTTTTAAATGATTTCTCTCTCGGTTTAAGGCAAGGATTGGTGACATCGGTGCGACGCCCGCGCTTAACCGATCTTCTCTCTGGATCGGGCTCACGGATCGGCGAAGGTTTTCCTCCATTGGCGAGCGATTGGAGATCAAGCGCCGGCGGTTGGAGATCGTGAGGATCTGATTCTTTCTCAGAGATCGGACGCTTGTTTGCTCGATCGGTGGTTCTCTCTCTGGATCGGGCTCGCTAGATCAGGTTCTCTCTCTATTCCTCTCTCTTGTTTGCTTTGTCTCGCGGACGATCTGTCGCTCTCTCTCTTGGATTGCTCTCTGTGGCTCGATCGCTTTGTCTCGCGGACGATCTGTCGCGTTGTTTTTCTCTCGGCTCTGTTTTTGGTTCGATTAGGTAACATCTTTGCTATTGGCCTATTTGTATCACCTATACCAACATTTAGAAGAATCATCAGAAACCAGTCGACGGAGCAGTTCTCTAGGCTGTCTTATATATATATGCTCTCTTGAACTGTTTGCTTTGCACATGGTATAGGACGCTGCTAATATCGAGTAATAACATGATGGTCATGACGATGAACTCCACGGATGCATCTTTTTTCGGTTGGAATATATAGTTCTCTATGTGATATATGCAGATAAATAGAAAAGATGATGATGTTGGAATTGCTCTTGGTTGTTCTTAGCATTTTTGTAATTGTAATAGTTACAAGCTTACCTGTATCAGATGTTGACCCGCGGAGGGATATTGTTGGGATTATAAGTATTATCTCCAGCATATTTCTTTCAAATTTGATGATGCATTGAATCAAAATTTTGTTTTCTAGTTGTTACATTCGGCATGATTGGATATTAGAACTTAGATGGGTAGAGATATATCGTTAGCCACAGCAATAAAGAAATTTAAATGTCTTGAAACAGGAAGCATGTCATCTTGCTTGTTCACTTCATTCAATGGTCATTTCAGGCTCCAAAGGGTGATAGATGTGTCCATGCATTTGATTTTCCTGTTTGGCCTTGTTCGAAATGTAAGAAAGGTGGCTAGCTTAACTCCCACTTTTGTAGATATAAGAAAGGTAGATTGCTGTTTTTACCTCTTTTTATATGTTGATGCTGGTGCCATATTTTGAGGTTACCTAAGCTTTTAGCATCTTAGTCCGAGAGAAGTCCTGAATTTTTCTCATCTATACGGACGCTCACTTTAAATACATGAGGTTTATTTTGATTTTTTTACTTCTCACCTTGATACGAGCTGGTTGCTGTGGTTTTTGTGTTCGAAGTCTTCATGGAGGTTGAAGATGTTCGATTATCTTTCCAATGAGCTATAGAATGCCCTAATCGGACCTCATTTAATATGGTTTTTGTCTGTCAAAGTCTGGTCCAGAATCTGCCAAATATTTGTCTCTCTGTTTCGGATGACCTTCTGTGTAAATCACTTGATATGAACTGGTAGATGATGTTATTATGACTTAATGTCTTCTAGATAATTGTAATAGGCATCTCAAGCTTTAAAATGACATATTGCATGCCTGAATCGACCATCATTTGCCATGTTTAACATTATTTTTCTAATCCATTCTGAAATCTGGAATTTGCCATGATCAGAAATGCATATTCTGTTTTTGGGTGGGCCTGATTGTCGCCACTTTCCTACGATCTTTTGAGCATAGATTTTGAGGTTGATGATACCAAAAAAGTAAATCACGTGTGGGATGGTCTTGCTCTATTGTTCTCTTTTTAGCAAAGTTCTGTTGTTTGATAATTGATATTAGATATCCACCATCAAACCAATTTCCAACACTAATCACTTTGCCCAGTAGCTTATTTGTGTTCTATCGATCCAAACTCGGTGTTTTTGTTTGTAAAGATGTCCAGAGTTATGTTGTTCTTTAGTATCAATATTTCTTTGCTTGCTGCTCATATGTCCTGTGTGTGGAATTGTTTAGCTATGTCATTGATGTGCTGTTCGCTGTTCATGTGTGCATTTGCTATGTTAGCGATGTTGAAGATGTACATAATATTAGTCCTCTAAGCTGCTGGATGTGAGAAGTTCTGATATGAATGACCTGAGACTGATGTTATGTTGTTCTTGAGGTGCATAAATATGCATGGTGAGATGGGCATGTATGGATATGGATTGCTCATCACATTGTCATCGTTTCCAGATTTGAATATAATAAGAAAGTTTGCTGGCCATTTTGTTCTCATGGGAAATGCGAGGATTTTCAATGTCATTTTGGGAGTGTTCTAGTTGTGCGAATATATAGAGAGAATGCCGCATTGATGTTACATTTGTTTTCCATCAAATTGGGGCAATTCAATGCTTGAAACATATAAGAAATGATAATATTCCATGTTGCCCTGTTCTATGGTAGATTGACTAGTTCATATTCTGGTATTTTTTGGAAATTCATGTGTTGATATGATGATGGTGTCTCTATGAGATCTATTTGGGATATCACCTAGAATTTGATTTAGAGACTTTGTGACTTTAGTCACTCTTTTGAATATAAAATATGTCTTGCTTTTGATTGTTTTGATACGTGATGATTGTTTCTTTCATTTGTATGCATCTAGTCATCCAGATTTCTTAAATTAGGTTTAGAATAGGATCTTGAACATGGATAAAGCGTGAGATGGTGGAGGTTGATGTCCATTCCGATCATTGTCATGTACTATTTGTTTTTCCGACATATGTTTCGGGTTCCATGCATTGTATAAAACTCGACGAGTTGCGGGTTTTCTTTCTTTCCTAATTGATTTCTCTTTTTTTTTATTATTATTTTATATTAGGATTGCATGATTAAGTTTATTGCTTTTCTTGCTTGTTTACTTCATGTCTTGCAATTTCAATTTCATTGAATGTTTTCCTTTCATTTCTTAGGAATAGAATAGAATAAAAGTAATCCACCACGCATGACCACTTAGTATAAAATTGATGATCTCGAAAATGTAAAAAGAGACGCATGGACATGTTAGAAAAACACAACATACTATTTAGGTATCGAAAGGGCACTAATAGCTATATTAGCGTAATCCAAGTTCCGAATCTAGATATCGATTGCGTAGGAATCGAGAGAACTCTCTTGACCCTCGATTGGGTTTTCTAGCCGACCCCTAAAAAATAAGGCTAGTGGCAACTCCTGTATATTCTTAGGTTGTTAAATACCTATATCATATAAATAAACCCACATTGCGGGTACGAGCTTGGGAGAGCTCGCCATCTCGTGAGGAACTCTCGTGATTAAAGTACCCCTAAACCTGACCTTTCCCACCTTGGACATTCGAGGGTGGCGAGATCGGGTTGCGACAACTTTGTGTTAGACTCTTCTTCCAGCAAATTTTCTCTCTCTACCCTTCTTCCACGCACAAACCCATAATCTCAGCCAACAAGACCAAGACAGGCTTGAAGTAAACCAAATTGTCGTGCAGTGCTCACACCAGCAACAGATTGTCCGCCAAGCATGCTCATGAGCGGCCGAGACACACAACCGGGCAACAGACACCAAGACATTAAGCCTCACCAGCAACACGCCGACGATAAACTCGATTCCATTGTTGCACAAATAAATCCTTAAAATTGTTGGAAAAAATATGGTTTCGAATTGGGTAGAACAATGAAGTCAGATCGAGTAATTAAATCGGACTTTCAGGCGTGATATCACTTTCTTTAAGGATTTATTTGCCTCACAACATTGCTAATGGTCACCGGCAAATTTCCTCCAAGATACAACAAAGTCTCAAATGAGAATACTAGATAGCAATTTTAGTATTGCTTCAGGATCTCTCATGGGAAATAATTGGAAACAATGGATGTTGTTTTTTTCGAAAGAAAAACGAAAAAATGAAAGAAGATGTGTGTTTGATTTCAAAACAAATGTAATTATATATATCTTTCGAATAGAGGTAACTCTTCAAAAGGTTGCAAAAAGAATAAAGGCAGCATTGCAAAATGAACATGTACGTCTCAAAGATTACGTTGAAAAGACATAAAAAATGATCGTCGGTTAGTGCCAAATCTCATCCATGTGCATACTCACATCTTTTGATGTGGGACAAGGCACCTCTTCATTTGTTTTATAAACAAATTACCAACAACTTCGTCCCAGGACCGCGGGCACTCAAACGCCAAGCTGTCCCGTCTGATATGTCTACGAAATGGAGCAAGTAATTGAGCTCGGCTTCTGGGTTTCTGGAGCTCAGAGCTGAGCTAGTTGGAACTTGAAACGAAGAAGAGAAAATCATTTGATTCATAGAAAGGAGCGGACCCCACCCACAATAATTCTTAGTTTTTTTTTTTTTTCTTTTTTGGGTTTCATATAGCTTAGGAGCACAACACTAGCAGTAAGAAAAAGGCCCCGTTAAAGCAAAGGCTGTCGATTTTTATTTTTATTTTTTTAAAGAGCCACTCATATTAAGAAAAATTATGAAAAAAAAAAAATGAATTTGCTGGACATCAATAGCAATGCTTAAACGGTGTCGTACGACACACCCGACTCATAAAATGAGTGACGCCACACCTTTAGACAAGCCAACTTCATGAGAAGCCAGACATTCAGATGAATATATGTTGTACAAGTTACAACACACCCGCTCACACCGTTAAGGGAACGAGCAAAAGTAAATGGATCAATGGTTGTTAACCCTCAGGGTCGTCTCTCAGTTATTTTGCCCCATGGAAACATAAACCCCTAGCCTATGACGAATACATGTCCAATGCACATCTTATTTTGCCATGAAGTACAATTATCTCCTACTACATCATAATAATTCACAAAATCTCATGAGAGTAATTTTGCGCTGATAAGTCAAGATCCCATTAATTATCCCCTCTAATCCAACTAAATTTGTGCAATGCTTTAGTCACGAGAAATAAAAGACCCATAGATCACGTTCATAGAGTTTGATTATCTTAATTGTATCTTAATTGATTAATTTCTTCTTAAAAATGATATAATTCCTTTCCAATTTGGTCTTTTAGAGACCAAATTGCATAAATCTTTGACCCACAGGAGTCCCAAGTGGGCGAAATGATGAGAACTAGACCAAACCGGTCAAAAACCGACCAAACCGAATGGAAGCTGGCTGGTTCCTAACCTTTGATGACTAGTTTTGGGATCCTCTAAATGTCAATTTCACTTCTGCACCTTCAATTTCCCAAAATTTTATAGATTGATTCTCAAATTTCATCAAATTACAAATTAACCTATAATTAGACATTTTGATGTAATTCTCGATTTTGACTTGGGTTTTTGCAAATCAAATCCACTAGTTCAATTAATCGACACCTCTAGATCATATTAGAGCCTTTAAAAACAATTTTTGACCGTTGGATCAAAATTTTGACTGTCGGATTGAACCAACGACTGCAATTGCTTAACTAAGGGCAGTATATAAGTCCAATTTTCCCTCCATTTTAGGGGAGGCCTCACTTGTACGAAATTATACTCTCTCTACCAGATCTCTCTCTCTCTTGCTCTCTCTCCTCTCTGTTTTCTAGCCTAACCACCTCTCTCTTTTTCTCTCTACATCAAATCGTCTACCACCGTCGATCTCATGCCGATGAACCACCGGTTGCCGATTCAGCGAGCGACCACACCTTCTTGTCCTAGCCATTGCAAGTCAATGATTAGCTTAGTTTTGTCTGGAACTCTTCCAATTAAACCAAGTTCCCTTGGTGATACAAATCGGTCCATGTGGATCGGTTCGGTATTGATCAAGCTGGCGATTCAATCGGTTCAAAGTTGATCATTGCTATCCAGATTTGATCCTTGGAGTTTGATCGAAGTTCCAGCGAAACTTTCGATTGATTGCGATCAAAATCGACAAAAACACATCAAAAGGTAACAATCTCGATCTCAAACCTCATGAAGCGAGATCGGATTAATCGGTTGGGGCTATGGGTTAATTTTAGGAAAATATACTATGTTTAGATGTTAAATCAAATGATTTGGATATTGATTTGCTGTGTTTGAGTATTCTTGATTAATCTTGAATGATTGACTTGATTTGGCCTTAAACTAGTATTTTCGTCTCCTTGAACCGACTTATTGTTTTGGCCAAAACGAGGTTTGAAATGACCTTATTTGAGTTTGAGTCCTTCTAAACTTTGATAGTACACATCACTAGCTTCAAATTGATAGGTTGCATGCCCCGATCGAACATCGTTTGAGCGATTCTGCAGTAGTTTAGGTTAGTTTTCAACTCTATTCTTGTTCTGCCTTTTTTTTTTTTTTTTTTTTTGTAAAATTTCCTGTGTTGATTTCTAGAGAAAATTTCCTTATGAATGTTGTTTGCTATTGTCTTAAGAATTTTCTGTATTTTTTTGGAATTTTTAGATATGATTAGCTAGTTCAAAACCGTTTAGATCGAACCTAGGTCAATCTGCTCTATGTTGATTCCTGATTTTTTCATTTTATATTGATTGCTGTGTTGAGTTATGAAGGAACTTTCCTTCATAAAAGTTGCTTTAATTATGTGGAGAACATATTGCAATTTTTTCGTAATTTTTGGATTTTTTTTTTTTTTTTAACTAGGCCAAAATTTCCTAGATCGAACATAGGACAAGCTCCCTACACTATTATGAATTGTGATTTGCTGAAATTGAGTCCATAAATGAGTTTGGTTGGTATCCAATCCTTTAAGAAAATTGAAATACATGGTGTATATCTTCAATTAATACATGCTTTGCAAAGTCTTGATGTTGGCAAGTGAGTCAATTGCATGAATAAAGGTGAAAATGTTCTGCAGCAATACATAATTTAGATATGCATTTTTGTTTTGCTATTTTTGTTATGATTCATGTGATCATATTTAGGTTTCAAGCTCTTAATAAGAAATATTCATCATTGAATGCTCTATATGTAAGATTTTTGTAAGATTTTTGCATGTCTTGAAATGACTGAAATCATGCCTATTTTGTGAAGTTGATGCTAAAGCAGCTTACTATATATACATCTTACCATGCTTGTTTGAGTCATTTAGAGTCCAAATTTTGCAATTATGTCTTTTTGATGATTAAACTGCATGTTACAAGGTTTGCATATATGTTTAGGTCATATCTTTTGAAAATCATTTTGCACATTAAATTTATGTCACAAAAGTATTCATTACACTTAGGATTCCTAAGCATATCATTAGGAATCTTGAACTATTTCATGATGTCATTTAAATTGTATGACATTTTGTATGTCGACCTAGGATTAGATGATTATCCAAACTTTCCATTTCATCTTATCATAAGTCTCATGTGATTTCTTCATGCCATTTGAATGATTTTGAGGTTTTTTAATGCATGCTTGTGCTTTGTTTTCTTAGTTATTGACACGCACTCTTAGAAATCTCAATCTTAGGGTACATAATTGACCTAATTTGGATTTGAGCCATTCTAGGAAGTCGAAAGGCACTCTTAGAGGTTTTCAATGCTGCTGATTTTACATAGATCGCTCATTGTTTGGACCACTTTCCATTTTTTATTTAAAAACTAGATCAAAATCTGACATGGGATAAAATTCGGACCCCCATTCCAACCTCTGTTTGGACAGACCTTTGACATTTTTGTTCCATTTTTTATATTAGGATTCTATACTTGGCCTCTCAATGAAACTTGTTGTTCATCATGTTGGCTATGTTGTGTGTAAATTTGGTGATTTTTAGACTTGTTTTGATAGGACAAATCCTTGCAATATTGGCTAAGTATCCTATTGTTTTAACAATTTTCTGACCTGCTGTTGCTTGTTTTTTGATTTTTGTAAAATAATGGCTTGTTTAGGAAAAATTTCTTCACGAAAGTTGTTCATTATCATAACGTGCATACTAGGGAATTTTTCCACAGCTAGATTGTCAATGGGCATTACTCAATTTTGTTAACTTGACATGTTTGGTCTGAAATTTCTTAATGTGAACCTTGGGTTGTGTTTATTTAGTTGCACCTTTTAGGTTATTTTGTGCATGAAATTAGGCCATGTCATCTTCATGGAAGTTGTTCTAAATGCTTTGATCTTTATTGTTAAACAATTAGCCTTTCCAAATTGCATCTTTCAAAAAATACTTTGGTACTTGTGATGTTTCCCAAAAAATAATATCTAAGAAATTCTTTTCCAAAACTCGATTTGGCTTAGGAAAAGTCATGATTTGGACCATATTCAAAATGCCTGCGACGCTTGTGAGTGCATTTATGCGAGCCTTGAACTAGCCTTGGCAATTGAATGTGTCCCATAACTTAGATGTTCCTTAATCCTAAATATTTTCAAACCTCTTTAAAAGTCTATTTGACATTGTGAAAAGTCACGGTTTAAATTGTATTCAAAATGCCTACGATGCTTGTGAGTGCATTTATGTGAGTCTCGAGCTAGCCTTGGTAATTGAATGTCTTTCATAGTCGAAATAGCACTTTGTCTCAAAATTTTGTGGATGATTTTGAAAGATGTCTTTGAAACATCACATGTACCCCCATGCATACAATCACTTTATATTTTCTAGGATTGCATGATAGATTTACAACTTTCCTTAATTTTTTAGTTACTGCTTTGCAATTTTCAATTCAATTGGGTGTTTCCTTTTCATTTTCTTTAGAAATTGAATAGCATGAAAATGACCAACCACGCATGATCGCTTAGTTTAGGACTAACGATTTCAAAAATGTAAGAAAAATGCATGGACACGTTAGGTGAACACAACATACTATTTAGGTATTGAAAGGGCGTTAATAGAAATATTAGCATAACCCAAGTCTACGGACCTAAATATCTGGACCTAAATATCTGGTTACATAGGAATCGAGGGAACACTCCCGACCCTCGATTGGGTTTCTAGCCAACCCTACAAGAAGCTAGTGGCGACTCTATCTTATTTTTAAGTTGTCATAAACAACTAGACCATATAAATGAATCTGTTGCGCGGGGTATGAGTTTTGATGAAATTACTATGGTTTAGCATAGTCGATGTGGGAGTACCCTAAAGGATGAAGTGAAGCCATCCTTATGGGCGAATGTGGGCATAGATTGCAACACTCCGCTGTCACGCGGGTACGGGGTTAGGAGAGCTCGCGATCTTGTGAAGGAGCTTCAACTATACAATCGAGTATTCTTTATTTGACATGAATAGTTGAAGGGAATTCTCGAAGAGAAAATGGATTATGGGAGTGTGTGACTTGAACTATTGATTGGGCCGTGTAGATAAATATATGCCTTTATCTGCCATATTGGAATTCACAACCAAATGTGTCTTTGTTCCAACCACCCCGTAAAAGCCCTATAAAGGGGATAGGCTGGTTTGTTTGAAGAGAATCTTTTCTAAGATCTATGATTAGACCCGATCATATCGTACATGAATAGGCTCCGTAAGATCCAGTAGAATAAGTAATGTGATTTAAGACAGATTTTGTTTTAGCTATTTTACTTACTTAATAGTATAGAAATGCAGCAATTTCCTCTGTATCGACCTGATTTATGATACTATCGAAGTGAAACAAGGGGTCTAAAGAAAGAAGAATAGAGGCTAGACTATATCAGTAACAAGTAAATCCTTTGTATTTAAGGTAAAATAAAAAGTTTCAAGATATTTGGGGGATAAAGTTCAATTGCAAGGTGCGAGACGACCCAAAAAGCACTTGATCATGATGAACTTTGTAAGCTTACTTGGGTCTTGAGCATTTACTTGTAAGAACGGAATTCCTTGCAATGGGTAGTTGCAAGTTGCAATGCAATTGTGAAAAATGGAATCCGGTCAATTTATTCTTACATATGAGAGGCTTGACCTAAAAGGCGAGGTGATAACATCTTTTGGAACACAAGCATTTAATGAACTCTTGTGATCGAGTACCCTTACACTCGACTTTCCCCCTTTCCTTTCCTCACGAGAGGGTATGATGGGTGGCGAGATCGGGTCGCAATAGGCTTTGCGACTTCGTTGGGGATTGGTTACCAGATTAAGAGGACTTGAAGCCGTTTGAAAATGGTTGTTGTGTTAAACTAACGTGTTTTTCGTAGGATCACTTAAATGTCAAAGTTGCGTGGAAAATCAGGTTAGTTGCTAACCATGTGTTTAATGGTCTTGTAGGTGGGAGTTATAAGGGATGAAGTGAGTGCAAACCCTTTGTTTTGCAGGTGGAGTAAGGATGTATGAATGTATGAGGTTTTATATTGAAGTGTTGGATGTCTAAGTTTAAATGCATGTTTATGAGCTTTAGCATGACACCGCACACATAACCGTAGTCTAAAACCCCGATCGCCCAATTTAGGACCTTAGGGGGGTTTGTGGGGAAATCTGCAAGTGAATACTTGTTGCGAGCTGATCTTGCCGCCCTCGATCCCTTGCTACGGGGAAAGGAGGGAAATGTCAGATTTAGGGATACTTGATCACGAGAGTTCCTTCACGGCTTGTATTCGAAAGAGATCATCACCTCGCCTTTCGGGTCAAGCCTCTCGTGGGTTCTCTCCACGAGATCGCGAGTTCTCTAAACTCGTACCCCACATGACAGCGGAGAGCCGCGACTCGTACCCACACGAGCGACACACCTCGAAAGAGGAGGTTTGATGTGAATATCGGATTTAAGGGTACCTTTACCATGGTAGCTCTTTCGATAGTATACTTTGCCCATAAGGATGGCATCACTTTATCATTTGGGGTATTGCCACATCAAGAATGCTAAACCATGGTGAGTTTCATCAAAACTCGTACTTCATGTGACAAGATCATTTATACGGCCTAGTTGTTTATGATAACCTAAAAATAAGATAGGAATTGCCACTAGCCTCGTTTTGGTCAGCTAGAAACCCAATCGAGGGTCGAGAGTGTTCTCTCAATTCCTACGTAATTAGATATATGGATTTGGAGACTTAGGTTACGTTAATATTTCTATTAACGCCATTTTGGTATCTAAATAGTAAGTTGTGTTTTCCTAACATGTCCATGCATTTCTTCTTATATTTTCGGGATCATTAGTCCTAGACTAAGTGATCATGCATGGTTAGTCATTTTTATACAATTCTAGTTCTAGAAAACAAGAAAAGAAAGTAATTAATGGAATTGAAATTACGAGACAGTAAGTAAACAATCACGGAAGTAGTAAATCTACCATACAATCCTAGAAAATATAAAAGAGAAACACAATTGAAAAAGATAAGAGGAAGGGAGAACCCGTAACTTTGTCGGGCTTTATACAACGAATGGAACCCGAGACATATGTCGGGAAATAAATAGTACATGATAATGGTTGGAATGGACATTGACCTCCACCATCTTTGCGCTTTCTCCATCTTTGGGGTCCTAATTTAACCCTAATCTATAAATCCATAACTAGGTACATACAATAGAAAGAAACAAGCATACACATCAGAACAATAAAAAATATGACATCATGTCAAGATCAATCATTTAAAGAAAGTTAAATGCAAAAATCATATTTTAGGGTTCCGGGTTGGCCTTTGTCTTTCATGCGAGCGTTCCACTAAAACACTTATCTAATCCATTTTTGTGACTTATAGCAATTATTGACTAATTATGTTTTCGCATGGCCAATAACACTTATAAGTCTCCTAATCAAGCGATTTATGTGATCCCAAAGTTTTTCCTTGGCATCATGCATCGACCTTACTATTCATCTAAAAATCACATGCATTGAAGAAATTTAAACATGCGATAGGTCTTTTGAATCTTATTTCTCAACCAATCATACAGATGAGTAAGCCATCGGCATATCACTTATTACCAAAGTCACGCGCCAATCACAAACACATACGTTTCTAGTAAATGGCGTGATTATTGTTCCCATGTTTAGATTCTGATTTAGATTTGAAAAATGGAAAATGGTGTAAATGATGAGCGATTTGCATGAAATTAGTGGCATTAGAAACCTCTAAATGTGCCTTATGACTTCCTAGAAGGGCTCGAGTCCAAACTAGGTCAATTAAGTGCTCTAAGTTCAGAATCTCTAATGATGCGCATGTTAGTAACTAAAACACAAAACATAAACGTACATCAATAGATCTCAAAACCATTCAAGTAATACAAAAATGACATGAAAAATTAGGGTTTAGGGTTTAGGGTTTAGGGTTTAGGGTTTAGGGTTTAGGGTTTAGGGTTTAGGGTTTAGGGTTTAGGGTTTAGGGTTTAGGGTTTAGGGTTTAGGGTTTAGGGTTTAGGGTTTAGGGTTTAGGGTTTAGGGTTTAGGGTTTAGGGTTTAGGGTTTAGGGTTTAGGGTTTTTAGGGTTTAGGGTTTAGGGTTTAGGGTTTAGGGTTTAGGGTTTAGGGTTTAGGGTTTAGGGTTTAGGGTTTAGGGTTTAGGGTTTAGGGTTTAGGGTTTAGGGTTTAGGGTTTAGGGTTTAGGGTTTAGGGTTTAGGGTTTAGGGTTTAGGGTTTAGGGTTTAGGGTTTAGGGTTTAGGGTTTAGGGTTTAGGGTTTAGGGTTTAGGGTTTAGGGTTTAGGGTTTAGGGTTTAGGGTTTAGGGTTTAGGGTTTAGGGTTTAGGGTTTAGGGTTTAGGGTTTAGGGTTTAGGGTTTAGGGTTTAGGGTTTAGGGTTTAGGGTTTAGGGTTTAGGGTTTAGGGTTTAGGGTTTAGGGTTTAGGGTTTAGGGTTTAGGGTTTAGGGTTTTAGGGTTTAGGGTTTAGGGTTTAGGGTTTAGGGTTTAGGGTTTAGGGTTTAGGGTTTAGGGTTTAGGGTTTAGGGTTTAGGGTTTAGGGTTTAGGGTTTAGGGTTTAGGGTTTAGGGTTTAGGGTTTAGGGTTTAGGGTTTAGGGTTTAGGGTTTAGGGTTTAGGGTTTAGGGTTTAGGGTTTAGGGTTTAGGGTTTAGGGTTTAGGGTTTAGGGTTTAGGGTTTAGGGTTTAGGGTTTAGGGTTTAGGGTTTAGGGTTTAGGGTTTAGGGTTTAGGGTTTAGGGTTTAGGGTTTAGGGTTTAGGGTTTAGGGTTTAGGGTTTAGGGTTTAGGGTTTAGGGTTTAGGGTTTAGGGTTTAGGGTTTAGGGTTTAGGGTTTAGGGTTTAGGGTTTAGGGTTTAGGGTTTAGGGTTTAGGGTTTAGGGTTTAGGGTTTAGGGTTTAGGGTTTAGGGTTTAGGGTTTAGGGTTTAGGGTTTAGGGTTTAGGGTTTAGGGTTTAGGGTTTAGGGTTTAGGGTTTAGGGTTTAGGGTTTAGGGTTTAGGGTTTAGGGTTTAGGGTTTAGGGTTTAGGGTTTAGGGTTTAGGGTTTAGGGTTTAGGGTTTAGGGTTTAGGGTTTAGGGTTTAGGGTTTAGGGTTTAGGGTTTAGGGTTTAGGGTTTAGGGTTTAGGGTTTAGGGTTTAGGGTTTAGGGTTTAGGGTTTAGGGTTTAGGGTTTAGGGTTTAGGGTTTAGGGTTTAGGGTTTAGGGTTTAGGGTTTAGGGTTTAGGGTTTAGGGTTTAGGGTTTAGGGTTTAGGGTTTAGGGTTTAGGGTTTAGGGTTTAGGGTTTAGGGTTTAGGGTTTAGGGTTTAGGGTTTAGGGTTTAGGGTTTAGGGTTTAGGGTTTAGGGTTTAGGGTTTAGGGTTTAGGGTTTAGGGTTTAGGGTTTAGGGTTTAGGGTTTAGGGTTTAGGGTTTAGGGTTTAGGGTTTTTAGGGTTTAGGGTTTAGGGTTTAGGGTTTAGGGTTTAGGGTTTAGGGTTTAGGGTTTAGGGTTTAGGGTTTAGGGTTTAGGGTTTAGGGTTTAGGGTTTAGGGTTTAGGGTTTAGGGTTTAGGGTTTAGGGTTTAGGGTTTAGGGTTTAGGGTTTAGGGTTTAGGGTTTAGGGTTTAGGGTTTAGGGTTTAGGGTTTAGGGTTTAGGGTTTAGGGTTTAGGGTTTAGGGTTTAGGGTTTAGGGTTTAGGGTTTAGGGTTTAGGGTTTAGGGTTTAGGGTTTAGGGTTTAGGGTTTAGGGTTTAGGGTTTAGGGTTTAGGGTTTAGGGTTTAGGGTTTAGGGTTTAGGGTTTAGGGTTTAGGGTTTAGGGTTTAGGGTTTAGGGTTTAGGGTTTAGGGTTTAGGGTTTAGGGTTTAGGGTTTAGGGTTTAGGGTTTAGGGTTTAGGGTTTAGGGTTTAGGGTTTAGGGTTTAGGGTTTAGGGTTTAGGGTTTAGGGTTTAGGGTTTAGGGTTTAGGGTTTAGGGTTTAGGGTTTAGGGTTTAGGGTTTAGGGTTTAGGGTTTAGGGTTTAGGGTTTAGGGTTTAGGGTTTAGGGTTTAGGGTTTAGGGTTTAGGGTTTAGGGTTTAGGGTTTAGGGTTTAGGGTTTAGGGTTTAGGGTTTAGGGTTTAGGGTTTAGGGTTTAGGGTTTAGGGTTTAGGGTTTAGGGTTTAGGGTTTAGGGTTTAGGGTTTAGGGTTTAGGGTTTAGGGTTTAGGGTTTAGGGTTTAGGGTTTAGGGTTTAGGGTTTAGGGTTTAGGGTTTAGGGTTTAGGGTTTAGGGTTTAGGGTTTAGGGTTTAGGGTTTAGGGTTTAGGGTTTAGGGTTTAGGGTTTAGGGTTTAGGGTTTAGGGTTTAGGGTTTAGGGTTTAGGGTTTAGGGTTTAGGGTTTAGGGTTTAGGGTTTAGGGTTTAGGGTTTAGGGTTTAGGGTTTAGGGTTTAGGGTTTAGGGTTTAGGGTTTAGGGTTTAGGGTTTAGGGTTTAGGGTTTAGGGTTTAGGGTTTAGGGTTTAGGGTTTAGGGTTTAGGGTTTAGGGTTTAGGGTTTAGGGTTTAGGGTTTAGGGTTTAGGGTTTAGGGTTTAGGGTTTAGGGTTTAGGGTTTAGGGTTTAGGGTTTAGGGTTTAGGGTTTAGGGTTTAGGGTTTAGGGTTTAGGGTTTAGGGTTTAGGGTTTAGGGTTTAGGGTTTAGGGTTTAGGGTTTAGGGTTTAGGGTTTAGGGTTTAGGGTTTAGGGTTTAGGGTTTAGGGTTTAGGGTTTAGGGTTTAGGGTTTAGGGTTTAGGGTTTAGGGTTTAGGGTTTAGGGTTTAGGGTTTAGGGTTTAGGGTTTAGGGTTTAGGGTTTAGGGTTTAGGGTTTAGGGTTTAGGGTTTAGGGTTTAGGGTTTAGGGTTTAGGGTTTAGGGTTTAGGGTTTAGGGTTTAGGGTTTAGGGTTTAGGGTTTAGGGTTTAGGGTTTAGGGTTTAGGGTTTAGGGTTTAGGGTTTAGGGTTTAGGGTTTAGGGTTTAGGGTTTAGGGTTTAGGGTTTAGGGTTTAGGGTTTAGGGTTTAGGGTTTAGGGTTTAGGGTTTAGGGTTTAGGGTTTAGGGTTTAGGGTTTAGGGTTTAGGGTTTAGGGTTTAGGGTTTAGGGTTTAGGGTTTAGGGTTTAGGGTTTAGGGTTTAGGGTTTAGGGTTTAGGGTTTAGGGTTTAGGGTTTAGGGTTTAGGGTTTAGGGTTTAGGGTTTAGGGTTTAGGGTTTAGGGTTTAGGGTTTAGGGTTTAGGGTTTAGGGTTTAGGGTTTAGGGTTTAGGGTTTAGGGTTTAGGGTTTAGGGTTTAGGGTTTAGGGTTTAGGGTTTAGGGTTTAGGGTTTAGGGTTTAGGGTTTAGGGTTTAGGGTTTAGGGTTTAGGGTTTAGGGTTTAGGGTTTAGGGTTTAGGGTTTAGGGTTTAGGGTTTAGGGTTTAGGGTTTAGGGTTTAGGGTTTAGGGTTTAGGGTTTAGGGTTTAGGGTTTAGGGTTTAGGGTTTAGGGTTTAGGGTTTAGGGTTTAGGGTTTAGGGTTTAGGGTTTAGGGTTTAGGGTTTAGGGTTTAGGGTTTAGGGTTTAGGGTTTAGGGTTTAGGGTTTAGGGTTTAGGGTTTAGGGTTTAGGGTTTAGGGTTTAGGGTTTAGGGTTTAGGGTTTAGGGTTTAGGGTTTAGGGTTTAGGGTTTAGGGTTTAGGGTTTAGGGTTTAGGGTTTAGGGTTTAGGGTTTAGGGTTTAGGGTTTAGGGTTTAGGGTTTAGGGTTTAGGGTTTAGGGTTTAGGGTTTAGGGTTTAGGGTTTAGGGTTTAGGGTTTAGGGTTTAGGGTTTAGGGTTTAGGGTTTAGGGTTTAGGGTTTAGGGTTTAGGGTTTAGGGTTTAGGGTTTAGGGTTTAGGGTTTAGGGTTTAGGGTTTAGGGTTTAGGGTTTAGGGTTTAGGGTTTAGGGTTTAGGGTTTAGGGTTTAGGGTTTAGGGTTTAGGGTTTAGGGTTTAGGGTTTAGGGTTTAGGGTTTAGGGTTTAGGGTTTAGGGTTTAGGGTTTAGGGTTTAGGGTTTAGGGTTTAGGGTTTAGGGTTTAGGGTTTAGGGTTTAGGGTTTAGGGTTTAGGGTTTAGGGTTTAGGGTTTAGGGTTTAGGGTTTAGGGTTTAGGGTTTAGGGTTTAGGGTTTAGGGTTTAGGGTTTAGGGTTTAGGGTTTAGGGTTTAGGGTTTAGGGTTTAGGGTTTAGGGTTTAGGGTTTAGGGTTTAGGGTTTAGGGTTTAGGGTTTAGGGTTTAGGGTTTAGGGTTTAGGGTTTAGGGTTTAGGGTTTAGGGTTTAGGGTTTAGGGTTTAGGGTTTAGGGTTTAGGGTTTAGGGTTTAGGGTTTAGGGTTTAGGGTTTAGGGTTTAGGGTTTAGGGTTTAGGGTTTAGGGTTTAGGGTTTAGGGTTTAGGGTTTAGGGTTTAGGGTTTAGGGTTTAGGGTTTAGGGTTTAGGGTTTAGGGTTTAGGGTTTAGGGTTTAGGGTTTAGGGTTTAGGGTTTAGGGTTTAGGGTTTAGGGTTTAGGGTTTAGGGTTTAGGGTTTAGGGTTTAGGGTTTAGGGTTTAGGGTTTAGGGTTTAGGGTTTAGGGTTTAGGGTTTAGGGTTTAGGGTTTAGGGTTTAGGGTTTAGGGTTTAGGGTTTAGGGTTTAGGGTTTAGGGTTTAGGGTTTAGGGTTTAGGGTTTAGGGTTTAGGGTTTAGGGTTTAGGGTTTAGGGTTTAGGGTTTAGGGTTTAGGGTTTAGGGTTTAGGGTTTAGGGTTTAGGGTTTAGGGTTTAGGGTTTAGGGTTTAGGGTTTAGGGTTTAGGGTTTAGGGTTTAGGGTTTAGGGTTTAGGGTTTAGGGTTTAGGGTTTAGGGTTTAGGGTTTAGGGTTTAGGGTTTAGGGTTTAGGGTTTAGGGTTTAGGGTTTAGGGTTTAGGGTTTAGGGTTTAGGGTTTAGGGTTTAGGGTTTAGGGTTTAGGGTTTAGGGTTTAGGGTTTAGGGTTTAGGGTTTAGGGTTTAGGGTTTAGGGTTTAGGGTTTAGGGTTTAGGGTTTAGGGTTTAGGGTTTAGGGTTTAGGGTTTAGGGTTTAGGGTTTAGGGTTTAGGGTTTAGGGTTTAGGGTTTAGGGTTTAGGGTTTAGGGTTTAGGGTTTAGGGTTTAGGGTTTAGGGTTTAGGGTTTAGGGTTTAGGGTTTAGGGTTTAGGGTTTAGGGTTTAGGGTTTAGGGTTTAGGGTTTAGGGTTTAGGGTTTAGGGTTTAGGGTTTAGGGTTTAGGGTTTAGGGTTTAGGGTTTAGGGTTTAGGGTTTAGGGTTTAGGGTTTAGGGTTTAGGGTTTAGGGTTTAGGGTTTAGGGTTTAGGGTTTAGGGTTTAGGGTTTAGGGTTTAGGGTTTAGGGTTTAGGGTTTAGGGTTTAGGGTTTAGGGTTTAGGGTTTAGGGTTTAGGGTTTAGGGTTTAGGGTTTAGGGTTTAGGGTTTAGGGTTTAGGGTTTAGGGTTTAGGGTTTAGGGTTTAGGGTTTAGGGTTTAGGGTTTAGGGTTTAGGGTTTAGGGTTTAGGGTTTAGGGTTTAGGGTTTAGGGTTTAGGGTTTAGGGTTTAGGGTTTAGGGTTTAGGGTTTAGGGTTTAGGGTTTAGGGTTTAGGGTTTAGGGTTTAGGGTTTAGGGTTTAGGGTTTAGGGTTTAGGGTTTAGGGTTTAGGGTTTAGGGTTTAGGGTTTAGGGTTTAGGGTTTAGGGTTTAGGGTTTAGGGTTTAGGGTTTAGGGTTTAGGGTTTAGGGTTTAGGGTTTAGGGTTTAGGGTTTAGGGTTTAGGGTTTAGGGTTTAGGGTTTAGGGTTTAGGGTTTAGGGTTTAGGGTTTAGGGTTTAGGGTTTAGGGTTTAGGGTTTAGGGTTTAGGGTTTAGGGTTTAGGGTTTAGGGTTTAGGGTTTAGGGTTTAGGGTTTAGGGTTTAGGGTTTAGGGTTTAGGGTTTAGGGTTTAGGGTTTAGGGTTTAGGGTTTAGGGTTTAGGGTTTAGGGTTTAGGGTTTAGGGTTTAGGGTTTAGGGTTTAGGGTTTAGGGTTTAGGGTTTAGGGTTTAGGGTTTAGGGTTTAGGGTTTAGGGTTTAGGGTTTAGGGTTTAGGGTTTAGGGTTTAGGGTTTAGGGTTTAGGGTTTAGGGTTTAGGGTTTAGGGTTTAGGGTTTAGGGTTTAGGGTTTAGGGTTTAGGGTTTAGGGTTTAGGGTTTAGGGTTTAGGGTTTAGGGTTTAGGGTTTAGGGTTTAGGGTTTAGGGTTTAGGGTTTAGGGTTTAGGGTTTAGGGTTTAGGGTTTAGGGTTTAGGGTTTAGGGTTTAGGGTTTAGGGTTTAGGGTTTAGGGTTTAGGGTTTAGGGTTTAGGGTTTAGGGTTTAGGGTTTAGGGTTTAGGGTTTAGGGTTTAGGGTTTAGGGTTTAGGGTTTAGGGTTTAGGGTTTAGGGTTTAGGGTTTAGGGTTTAGGGTTTAGGGTTTAGGGTTTAGGGTTTAGGGTTTAGGGTTTAGGGTTTAGGGTTTAGGGTTTAGGGTTTAGGGTTTAGGGTTTAGGGTTTAGGGTTTAGGGTTTAGGGTTTAGGGTTTAGGGTTTAGGGTTTAGGGTTTAGGGTTTAGGGTTTAGGGTTTAGGGTTTAGGGTTTAGGGTTTAGGGTTTAGGGTTTAGGGTTTAGGGTTTAGGGTTTAGGGTTTAGGGTTTAGGGTTTAGGGTTTAGGGTTTAGGGTTTAGGGTTTAGGGTTTAGGGTTTAGGGTTTAGGGTTTAGGGTTTAGGGTTTAGGGTTTAGGGTTTAGGGTTTAGGGTTTAGGGTTTAGGGTTTAGGGTTTAGGGTTTAGGGTTTAGGGTTTAGGGTTTAGGGTTTAGGGTTTAGGGTTTAGGGTTTAGGGTTTAGGGTTTAGGGTTTAGGGTTTAGGGTTTAGGGTTTAGGGTTTAGGGTTTAGGGTTTAGGGTTTAGGGTTTAGGGTTTAGGGTTTAGGGTTTAGGGTTTAGGGTTTAGGGTTTAGGGTTTAGGGTTTAGGGTTTAGGGTTTAGGGTTTAGGGTTTAGGGTTTAGGGTTTAGGGTTTAGGGTTTAGGGTTTAGGGTTTAGGGTTTTTAGGGTTTAGGGTTTAGGGTTTAGGGTTTAGGGTTTAGGGTTTAGGGTTTAGGGTTTAGGGTTTAGGGTTTAGGGTTTAGGGTTTAGGGTTTAGGGTTTAGGGTTTAGGGTTTAGGGTTTAGGGTTTAGGGTTTAGGGTTTAGGGTTTAGGGTTTAGGGTTTAGGGTTTAGGGTTTAGGGTTTAGGGTTTAGGGTTTAGGGTTTAGGGTTTAGGGTTTAGGGTTTAGGGTTTAGGGTTTAGGGTTTAGGGTTTAGGGTTTAGGGTTTAGGGTTTAGGGTTTAGGGTTTAGGGTTTAGGGTTTAGGGTTTAGGGTTTAGGGTTTAGGGTTTAGGGTTTAGGGTTTAGGGTTTAGGGTTTAGGGTTTAGGGTTTAGGGTTTAGGGTTTAGGGTTTAGGGTTTAGGGTTTAGGGTTTAGGGTTTAGGGTTTAGGGTTTAGGGTTTAGGGTTTAGGGTTTAGGGTTTAGGGTTTAGGGTTTAGGGTTTAGGGTTTAGGGTTTAGGGTTTAGGGTTTAGGGTTTAGGGGTTTAGGGTTTAGGGTTTAGGGTTTAGGGTTTAGGGTTTAGGGTTTAGGGTTTAGGGTTTAGGGTTTAGGGTTTAGGGTTTAGGGTTTAGGGTTTAGGGTTTAGGGTTTAGGGTTTAGGGTTTAGGGTTTAGGGTTTAGGGTTTAGGGTTTAGGGTTTAGGGTTTAGGGTTTAGGGTTTAGGGTTTAGGGTTTAGGGTTTAGGGTTTAGGGTTTAGGGTTTAGGGTTTAGGGTTTAGGGTTTAGGGTTTAGGGTTTAGGGTTTAGGGTTTAGGGTTTAGGGTTTAGGGTTTAGGGTTTAGGGTTTAGGGTTTAGGGTTTAGGGTTTAGGGTTTAGGGTTTAGGGTTTAGGGTTTAGGGTTTAGGGTTTAGGGTTTAGGGTTTAGGGTTTAGGGTTTAGGGTTTAGGGTTTAGGGTTTAGGGTTTAGGGTTTAGGGTTTAGGGTTTAGGGTTTAGGGTTTAGGGTTTAGGGTTTAGGGTTTAGGGTTTAGGGTTTAGGGTGGTTTAGGGTTTAGGGTTTAGGGTTTAGGGTTTAGGGTTTAGGGTTTAGGGTTTAGGGTTTAGGGTTTAGGGTTTAGGGTTTAGGGTTTAGGGTTTAGGGTTTAGGGTTTAGGGTTTAGGGTTTAGGGTTTAGGGTTTAGGGTTTAGGGTTTAGGGTTTAGGGTTTAGGGTTTAGGGTTTAGGGTTTAGGGTTTAGGGTTTAGGGTTTAGGGTTTAGGGTTTAGGGTTTAGGGTTTAGGGTTTAGGGTTTAGGGTTTAGGGTTTAGGGTTTAGGGTTTAGGGTTTAGGGTTTAGGGTTTAGGGTTTAGGGTTTAGGGTTTAGGGTTTAGGGTTTAGGGTTTAGGGTTTAGGGTTTAGGGTTTAGGGTTTAGGGTTTAGGGTTTAGGGTTTAGGGTTTAGGGTTTAGGGTTTAGGGTTTAGGGTTTAGGGTTTAGGGTTTAGGGTTTAGGGTTTAGGGTTTAGGGTTTAGGGTTTAGGGTTTAGGGTTTAGGGTTTAGGGTTTAGGGTTTAGGGTTTAGGGTTTAGGGTTTAGGGTTTAGGGTTTAGGGTTTAGGGTTTAGGGTTTAGGGTTTAGGGTTTAGGGTTTAGGGTTTAGGGTTTAGGGTTTAGGGTTTAGGGTTTAG
>CM024615.1:69036-76536 GCA_014182575.1 Eucalyptus decipiens | reverse complement strand
TAGGGTTTAGGGTTTAGGGTTTAGGGTTTAGGGTTTAGGGTTTAGGGTTTAGGGTTTAGGGTTTAGGGTTTAGGGTTTAGGGTTTAGGGTTTAGGGTTTAGGGTTTAGGGTTTAGGGTTTAGGGTTTAGGGTTTAGGGTTTAGGGTTTAGGGTTTAGGGTTTAGGGTTTAGGGTTTAGGGTTTAGGGTTTAGGGTTTAGGGTTTAGGGTTTAGGGTTTAGGGTTTAGGGTTTAGGGTTTAGGGTTTAGGGTTTAGGGTTTAGGGTTTAGGGTTTAGGGTTTAGGGTTTAGGGTTTAGGGTTTAGGGTTTAGGGTTTAGGGTTTAGGGTTTAGGGTTTAGGGTTTAGGGTTTAGGGTTTAGGGTTTAGGGTTTAGGGTTTAGGGTTTAGGGTTTAGGGTTTAGGGTTTAGGGTTTAGGGTTTAGGGTTTAGGGTTTAGGGTTTAGGGTTTAGGGTTTAGGGTTTAGGGTTTAGGGTTTAGGGTTTAGGGTTTAGGGTTTAGGGTTTAGGGTTTAGGGTTTAGGGTTTAGGGTTTAGGGTTTAGGGTTTAGGGTTTAGGGTTTAGGGTTTAGGGTTTAGGGTTTAGGGTTTAGGGTTTAGGGTTTAGGGTTTAGGGTTTAGGGTTTAGGGTTTAGGGTTTAGGGTTTAGGGTTTAGGGTTTAGGGTTTAGGGTTTAGGGTTTAGGGTTTAGGGTTTAGGGTTTAGGGTTTAGGGTTTAGGGTTTAGGGTTTAGGGTTTAGGGTTTAGGGTTTAGGGTTTAGGGTTTAGGGTTTAGGGTTTAGGGTTTAGGGTTTAGGGTTTAGGGTTTAGGGTTTAGGGTTTAGGGTTTAGGGTTTAGGGTTTAGGGTTTAGGGTTTAGGGTTTAGGGTTTAGGGTTTAGGGTTTAGGGTTTAGGGTTTAGGGTTTAGGGTTTAGGGTTTAGGGTTTAGGGTTTAGGGTTTAGGGTTTAGGGTTTAGGGTTTAGGGTTTAGGGTTTAGGGTTTAGGGTTTAGGGTTTAGGGTTTAGGGTTTAGGGTTTAGGGTTTAGGGTTTAGGGTTTAGGGTTTAGGGTTTAGGGTTTAGGGTTTAGGGTTTAGGGTTTAGGGTTTAGGGTTTAGGGTTTAGGGTTTAGGGTTTAGGGTTTAGGGTTTAGGGTTTAGGGTTTAGGGTTTAGGGTTTAGGGTTTAGGGTTTAGGGTTTAGGGTTTAGGGTTTAGGGTTTAGGGTTTAGGGTTTAGGGTTTAGGGTTTAGGGTTTAGGGTTTAGGGTTTAGGGTTTAGGGTTTAGGGTTTAGGGTTTAGGGTTTAGGGTTTAGGGTTTAGGGTTTAGGGTTTAGGGTTTAGGGTTTAGGGTTTAGGGTTTAGGGTTTAGGGTTTAGGGTTTAGGGTTTAGGGTTTAGGGTTTAGGGTTTAGGGTTTAGGGTTTAGGGTTTAGGGTTTAGGGTTTAGGGTTTAGGGTTTAGGGTTTAGGGTTTAGGGTTTAGGGTTTAGGGTTTAGGGTTTAGGGTTTAGGGTTTAGGGTTTAGGGTTTAGGGTTTAGGGTTTAGGGTTTAGGGTTTAGGGTTTAGGGTTTAGGGTTTAGGGTTTAGGGTTTAGGGTTTAGGGTTTAGGGTTTAGGGTTTAGGGTTTAGGGTTTAGGGTTTAGGGTTTAGGGTTTAGGGTTTAGGGTTTAGGGTTTAGGGTTTAGGGTTTAGGGTTTAGGGTTTAGGGTTTAGGGTTTAGGGTTTAGGGTTTAGGGTTTAGGGTTTAGGGTTTAGGGTTTAGGGTTTAGGGTTTAGGGTTTAGGGTTTAGGGTTTAGGGTTTAGGGTTTAGGGTTTAGGGTTTAGGGTTTAGGGTTTAGGGTTTAGGGTTTAGGGTTTAGGGTTTAGGGTTTAGGGTTTAGGGTTTAGGGTTTAGGGTTTAGGGTTTAGGGTTTAGGGTTTAGGGTTTAGGGTTTAGGGTTTAGGGTTTAGGGTTTAGGGTTTAGGGTTTAGGGTTTAGGGTTTAGGGTTTAGGGTTTAGGGTTTAGGGTTTAGGGTTTAGGGTTTAGGGTTTAGGGTTTAGGGTTTAGGGTTTAGGGTTTAGGGTTTAGGGTTTAGGGTTTAGGGTTTAGGGTTTAGGGTTTAGGGTTTAGGGTTTAGGGTTTAGGGTTTAGGGTTTAGGGTTTAGGGTTTAGGGTTTAGGGTTTAGGGTTTAGGGTTTAGGGTTTAGGGTTTAGGGTTTAGGGTTTAGGGTTTAGGGTTTAGGGTTTAGGGTTTAGGGTTTAGGGTTTAGGGTTTAGGGTTTAGGGTTTAGGGTTTAGGGTTTAGGGTTTAGGGTTTAGGGTTTAGGGTTTAGGGTTTAGGGTTTAGGGTTTAGGGTTTAGGGTTTAGGGTTTAGGGTTTAGGGTTTAGGGTTTAGGGTTTAGGGTTTAGGGTTTAGGGTTTAGGGTTTAGGGTTTAGGGTTTAGGGTTTAGGGTTTAGGGTTTAGGGTTTAGGGTTTAGGGTTTAGGGTTTAGGGTTTAGGGTTTAGGGTTTAGGGTTTAGGGTTTAGGGTTTAGGGTTTAGGGTTTAGGGTTTAGGGTTTAGGGTTTAGGGTTTAGGGTTTAGGGTTTAGGGTTTAGGGTTTAGGGTTTAGGGTTTAGGGTTTAGGGTTTAGGGTTTAGGGTTTAGGGTTTAGGGTTTAGGGTTTAGGGTTTAGGGTTTAGGGTTTAGGGTTTAGGGTTTAGGGTTTAGGGTTTAGGGTTTAGGGTTTAGGGTTTAGGGTTTAGGGTTTAGGGTTTAGGGTTTAGGGTTTAGGGTTTAGGGTTTAGGGTTTAGGGTTTAGGGTTTAGGGTTTAGGGTTTAGGGTTTAGGGTTTAGGGTTTAGGGTTTAGGGTTTAGGGTTTAGGGTTTAGGGTTTAGGGTTTAGGGTTTAGGGTTTAGGGTTTAGGGTTTAGGGTTTAGGGTTTAGGGTTTAGGGTTTAGGGTTTAGGGTTTAGGGTTTAGGGTTTAGGGTTTAGGGTTTAGGGTTTAGGGTTTAGGGTTTAGGGTTTAGGGTTTAGGGTTTAGGGTTTAGGGTTTAGGGTTTAGGGTTTAGGGTTTAGGGTTTAGGGTTTAGGGTTTAGGGTTTAGGGTTTAGGGTTTAGGGTTTAGGGTTTAGGGTTTAGGGTTTAGGGTTTAGGGTTTAGGGTTTAGGGTTTAGGGTTTAGGGTTTAGGGTTTAGGGTTTAGGGTTTAGGGTTTAGGGTTTAGGGTTTAGGGTTTAGGGTTTAGGGTTTAGGGTTTAGGGTTTAGGGTTTAGGGTTTAGGGTTTAGGGTTTAGGGTTTAGGGTTTAGGGTTTAGGGTTTAGGGTTTAGGGTTTAGGGTTTAGGGTTTAGGGTTTAGGGTTTAGGGTTTAGGGTTTAGGGTTTAGGGTTTAGGGTTTAGGGTTTAGGGTTTAGGGTTTAGGGTTTAGGGTTTAGGGTTTAGGGTTTAGGGTTTAGGGTTTAGGGTTTAGGGTTTAGGGTTTAGGGTTTAGGGTTTAGGGTTTAGGGTTTAGGGTTTAGGGTTTAGGGTTTAGGGTTTAGGGTTTAGGGTTTAGGGTTTAGGGTTTAGGGTTTAGGGTTTAGGGTTTAGGGTTTAGGGTTTAGGGTTTAGGGTTTAGGGTTTAGGGTTTAGGGTTTAGGGTTTAGGGTTTAGGGTTTAGGGTTTAGGGTTTAGGGTTTAGGGTTTAGGGTTTAGGGTTTAGGGTTTAGGGTTTAGGGTTTAGGGTTTAGGGTTTAGGGTTTAGGGTTTAGGGTTTAGGGTTTAGGGTTTAGGGTTTAGGGTTTAGGGTTTAGGGTTTAGGGTTTAGGGTTTAGGGTTTAGGGTTTAGGGTTTAGGGTTTAGGGTTTAGGGTTTAGGGTTTAGGGTTTAGGGTTTAGGGTTTAGGGTTTAGGGTTTAGGGTTTAGGGTTTAGGGTTTAGGGTTTAGGGTTTAGGGTTTAGGGTTTAGGGTTTAGGGTTTAGGGTTTAGGGTTTAGGGTTTAGGGTTTAGGGTTTAGGGTTTAGGGTTTAGGGTTTAGGGTTTAGGGTTTAGGGTTTAGGGTTTAGGGTTTAGGGTTTAGGGTTTAGGGTTTAGGGTTTAGGGTTTAGGGTTTAGGGTTTAGGGTTTAGGGTTTAGGGTTTAGGGTTTAGGGTTTAGGGTTTAGGGTTTAGGGTTTAGGGTTTAGGGTTTAGGGTTTAGGGTTTAGGGTTTAGGGTTTAGGGTTTAGGGTTTAGGGTTTAGGGTTTAGGGTTTAGGGTTTAGGGTTTAGGGTTTAGGGTTTAGGGTTTAGGGTTTAGGGTTTAGGGTTTAGGGTTTAGGGTTTAGGGTTTAGGGTTTAGGGTTTAGGGTTTAGGGTTTAGGGTTTAGGGTTTAGGGTTTAGGGTTTAGGGTTTAGGGTTTAGGGTTTAGGGTTTAGGGTTTAGGGTTTAGGGTTTAGGGTTTAGGGTTTAGGGTTTAGGGTTTAGGGTTTAGGGTTTAGGGTTTAGGGTTTAGGGTTTAGGGTTTAGGGTTTAGGGTTTAGGGTTTAGGGTTTAGGGTTTAGGGTTTAGGGTTTAGGGTTTAGGGTTTAGGGTTTAGGGTTTAGGGTTTAGGGTTTAGGGTTTAGGGTTTAGGGTTTAGGGTTTAGGGTTTAGGGTTTAGGGTTTAGGGTTTAGGGTTTAGGGTTTAGGGTTTAGGGTTTAGGGTTTAGGGTTTAGGGTTTAGGGTTTAGGGTTTAGGGTTTAGGGTTTAGGGTTTAGGGTTTAGGGTTTAGGGTTTAGGGTTTAGGGTTTAGGGTTTAGGGTTTAGGGTTTAGGGTTTAGGGTTTAGGGTTTAGGGTTTAGGGTTTAGGGTTTAGGGTTTAGGGTTTAGGGTTTAGGGTTTAGGGTTTAGGGTTTAGGGTTTAGGGTTTAGGGTTTAGGGTTTAGGGTTTAGGGTTTAGGGTTTAGGGTTTAGGGTTTAGGGTTTAGGGTTTAGGGTTTAGGGTTTAGGGTTTAGGGTTTAGGGTTTAGGGTTTAGGGTTTAGGGTTTAGGGTTTAGGGTTTAGGGTTTAGGGTTTAGGGTTTAGGGTTTAGGGTTTAGGGTTTAGGGTTTAGGGTTTAGGGTTTAGGGTTTAGGGTTTAGGGTTTAGGGTTTAGGGTTTAGGGTTTAGGGTTTAGGGTTTAGGGTTTAGGGTTTAGGGTTTAGGGTTTAGGGTTTAGGGTTTAGGGTTTAGGGTTTAGGGTTTAGGGTTTAGGGTTTAGGGTTTAGGGTTTAGGGTTTAGGGTTTAGGGTTTAGGGTTTAGGGTTTAGGGTTTAGGGTTTAGGGTTTAGGGTTTAGGGTTTAGGGTTTAGGGTTTAGGGTTTAGGGTTTAGGGTTTAGGGTTTAGGGTTTAGGGTTTAGGGTTTAGGGTTTAGGGTTTAGGGTTTAGGGTTTAGGGTTTAGGGTTTAGGGTTTAGGGTTTAGGGTTTAGGGTTTAGGGTTTAGGGTTTAGGGTTTAGGGTTTAGGGTTTAGGGTTTAGGGTTTAGGGTTTAGGGTTTAGGGTTTAGGGTTTAGGGTTTAGGGTTTAGGGTTTAGGGTTTAGGGTTTAGGGTTTAGGGTTTAGGGTTTAGGGTTTAGGGTTTAGGGTTTAGGGTTTAGGGTTTAGGGTTTAGGGTTTAGGGTTTAGGGTTTAGGGTTTAGGGTTTAGGGTTTAGGGTTTAGGGTTTAGGGTTTAGGGTTTAGGGTTTAGGGTTTAGGGTTTAGGGTTTAGGGTTTAGGGTTTAGGGTTTAGGGTTTAGGGTTTAGGGTTTAGGGTTTAGGGTTTAGGGTTTAGGGTTTAGGGTTTAGGGTTTAGGGTTTAGGGTTTAGGGTTTAGGGTTTAGGGTTTAGGGTTTAGGGTTTAGGGTTTAGGGTTTAGGGTTTAGGGTTTAGGGTTTAGGGTTTAGGGTTTAGGGTTTAGGGTTTAGGGTTTAGGGTTTAGGGTTTAGGGTTTAGGGTTTAGGGTTTAGGGTTTAGGGTTTAGGGTTTAGGGTTTAGGGTTTAGGGTTTAGGGTTTAGGGTTTAGGGTTTAGGGTTTAGGGTTTAGGGTTTAGGGTTTAGGGTTTAGGGTTTAGGGTTTAGGGTTTAGGGTTTAGGGTTTAGGGTTTAGGGTTTAGGGTTTAGGGTTTAGGGTTTAGGGTTTAGGGTTTAGGGTTTAGGGTTTAGGGTTTAGGGTTTAGGGTTTAGGGTTTAGGGTTTAGGGTTTAGGGTTTAGGGTTTAGGGTTTAGGGTTTAGGGTTTAGGGTTTAGGGTTTAGGGTTTAGGGTTTAGGGTTTAGGGTTTAGGGTTTAGGGTTTAGGGTTTAGGGTTTAGGGTTTAGGGTTTAGGGTTTAGGGTTTAGGGTTTAGGGTTTAGGGTTTAGGGTTTAGGGTTTAGGGTTTAGGGTTTAGGGTTTAGGGTTTAGGGTTTAGGGTTTAGGGTTTAGGGTTTAGGGTTTAGGGTTTAGGGTTTAGGGTTTAGGGTTTAGGGTTTAGGGTTTAGGGTTTAGGGTTTAGGGTTTAGGGTTTAGGGTTTAGGGTTTAGGGTTTAGGGTTTAGGGTTTAGGGTTTAGGGTTTAGGGTTTAGGGTTTAGGGTTTAGGGTTTAGGGTTTAGGGTTTAGGGTTTAGGGTTTAGGGTTTAGGGTTTAGGGTTTAGGGTTTAGGGTTTAGGGTTTAGGGTTTAGGGTTTAGGGTTTAGGGTTTAGGGTTTAGGGTTTAGGGTTTAGGGTTTAGGGTTTAGGGTTTAGGGTTTAGGGTTTAGGGTTTAGGGTTTAGGGTTTAGGGTTTAGGGTTTAGGGTTTAGGGTTTAGGGTTTAGGGTTTAGGGTTTAGGGTTTAGGGTTTAGGGTTTAGGGTTTAGGGTTTAGGGTTTAGGGTTTAGGGTTTAGGGTTTAGGGTTTAGGGTTTAGGGTTTAGGGTTTAGGGTTTAGGGTTTAGGGTTTAGGGTTTAGGGTTTAGGGTTTAGGGTTTAGGGTTTAGGGTTTAGGGTTTAGGGTTTAGGGTTTAGGGTTTAGGGTTTAGGGTTTAGGGTTTAGGGTTTAGGGTTTAGGGTTTAGGGTTTAGGGTTTAGGGTTTAGGGTTTAGGGTTTAGGGTTTAGGGTTTAGGGTTTAGGGTTTAGGGTTTAGGGTTTAGGGTTTAGGGTTTAGGGTTTAGGGTTTAGGGTTTAGGGTTTAGGGTTTAGGGTTTAGGGTTTAGGGTTTAGGGTTTAGGGTTTAGGGTTTAGGGTTTAGGGTTTAGGGTTTAGGGTTTAGGGTTTAGGGTTTAGGGTTTAGGGTTTAGGGTTTAGGGTTTAGGGTTTAGGGTTTAGGGTTTAGGGTTTAGGGTTTAGGGTTTAGGGTTTAGGGTTTAGGGTTTAGGGTTTAGGGTTTAGGGTTTAGGGTTTAGGGTTTAGGGTTTAGGGTTTAGGGTTTAGGGTTTAGGGTTTAGGGTTTAGGGTTTAGGGTTTAGGGTTTAGGGTTTAGGGTTTAGGGTTTAGGGTTTAGGGTTTAGGGTTTAGGGTTTAGGGTTTAGGGTTTAGGGTTTAGGGTTTAGGGTTTAGGGTTTAGGGTTTAGGGTTTAGGGTTTAGGGTTTAGGGTTTAGGGTTTAGGGTTTAGGGTTTAGGGTTTAGGGTTTAGGGTTTAG
>CM024615.1:0-68936 GCA_014182575.1 Eucalyptus decipiens | reverse complement strand
TTCGCGATGCAAAATCTCAACTTTACCAACCGCGACATTTACTCCAAACTTTCTTTTACATAAAAATCCCAAACCTATCGTGTAACAATAATTACCCTAAATTATAAAGCATTTTGGTCTTTTTTACATTTTAATTTTTTTTTCTTTTTTTCCATCTTCTCTCTTCGGGTGGAGGGAAACCGGCGTCTAGCAAGGGCAGCCCTCGCGAGCGCTCGGCGAGGGCCGTGCTCCCCGATCCTCCGTTGCCCTCGCCGGATCTACACTCCCCCTTCGCCCCCTCTTTTTTTTTTTTAAATCTTTTTCTCTTTCGGTTCTTAATCTGACGATCTGAGCGGGGGGAAATCTCTTCTTCGTTGTCGCGCAGGCATGGGGCTGCGTATGGGACCGCCAAGAGTGGCGTCGGCGTGGCGTTGATGGAGGTGATGCGGCCCGAGCTCGTGATGAAGTGTTGATCGTCCCCATCGTCATGGCAGTGTGCTTGGTATCTACGGCCTCATCATCGCTGTCATCATCGGCATCGGGATCAACCCCAAGGCCAAGTCGTACCACCTATTCGATGGCTACGCGCACCTCTCCTCCGGTCTGGCCTGTGGCCTCACCTCAAGGGCTCTCCGCTGGTATGGCGATCAGCATCGTCGGAGATGCTGGCGTTAGGTAATTCTCCGGATCGGTTGCTTGCGTTTGGGTGATTCGTTGGTTTTCTTAGGGTTGATGTGGAGGGAGAGTCTCTGATTTTGATTTTGTAGTGGTGGAGGTTTTTGTGCTTTCCTTGCTGGTTTACTGGATTTCTAGGTTGTTTTAGCTGGATTTGGGTGAGTGCAGCCCTCGCCGGGCCAGCTTCCCTCCGCCGGCCATGGCGGAGCCGGCGGAGGAAGAAGAAAAAAAAAGAAGAAAAAGGAAAAACAGAAAAATAAGACAAAAATGCCCTTTGATGGGAGTAAATGTGTCACAACTCAAAAGTTTGGGGTTTCACGTCACAAAAAGTTTGGAGTAAATTTGTCACTTTGGACAAAGTTTGGGGTTTTTGTGGTCTTTTCCCTTATAAGAGAAACTGTAAAATTAGGATAAAAATCATAGTTGGAGGTTTTTAGGATATTAGGGTCAAATATAAACACATACCTTTATTGTTGTGACAATTTTAGCACGAACTTTCAAATGTACCAAATAGTAACATAAATTTTCATCTATTTGATAGATTGAGGATCTGATAGCCTTCATTTGTAATACTATCTTTTAATTACCCTTTATGATTTCGAAAAATTCATGGAACTACTATTAAGGCTATATCTTCACCTTCATTTAATACACATGTTAATGGATTACAAAGTGAAGTAACTAATCTCTTGACAAATTATTTTTCTCGAGGAAATGATTATGCGGAAACAAGAGAAGGGACAGTTGCTCTTGGAAGAGAGTGGCCTTATTGGCCGACCAAAGGGTTGTCGTCGTTGAAGAAGAGAATTGTCAAAATAAAAATCAAGGAAAAAGCTTCAGATTAACTCCTGGGGTTCAAAGATACAGCAAGAAAAAGTAGCCCCGCTGATATTATCTCTGGTAAGAAAGGACAGACAATCTTAGTGGAGGATACTAGTAAATTAGCACAAGATCCTAGGCAATCTTTACGATTGATTGAAGAAGCTCAATACATGGATGATAGAACACTTAATGAGCTTCTATCAGTGGAACCCTATTTGAGTAACGTGGAAACATTGTCTAAAAAGTTCTAAATTTATTGACTTTTTGCCAATTCAGTTCTAAATTTTTTAATTTTATCAATTCAGTTCTAAATCTTTTTAATTTACTACCAATTGAGTCTATTCAGCAAATTTTAGCAAGAAAATATTAACGTGGATGCCGATGGTGCCACGTAGGACCACCATTGCTAACGTAAACATTTTCTAATAATATTTTAATAATTTTTAAATTATTATTTCTACTGTTTTTTTTTCATTCTTTTCTTTATTTTCTTTCTTTCTCCTTGGCTTTTTTTTCCCTTTTGGCCGACCACTAGCCACAGGGCGATAGCCAATAGTTTGGCCTCACCCGCCATAGGCAAGGTTTGGCCGGGCAAGGGCAAGCCTTAGCGAGCCCTCACCTAGGCTAGGGCGGCCTCACCGGGTGTCAACTGAGCGAGGTCATGCTAGCCTGGGCAAGGGCCGGCCTCGCCAAATTTGATGAGGGGAGTCATTGCCAAGGTTAATCCTCGTCCAGGTAATGTTGACCCTCATCGGGGCTCACGCCCCGATCCTCCGAGCACGTGCCCATCCCTCGGTGGTTGATTAAAGCGACGTCTCAGGACGCGTCGCCGACCCATTTATTTTAATACGCATGCGAAATAATCTCGTACAACAATCATATGGGATAGGAAACAAATTTTCAAAACCACAACACACTTATATACATATCGGACTAAGTTATATACGGTACTAGTCTATATACAAGTCTGCAAAAGATGGAAAAGCTACCGGTCCCTAAACATTCGAGTCTTCAATTGAATACTCGAGGACCCCGGATCCGACAAACTCAGGTTCACCACCCTAACCACTTGAAGGGTCAGCCGTACCCTCACCAAAAGCTATCTCCAGCATCAATTTAAGAATCTTAGACTTCGAAAGGGGGCTTTTTCTGGGTCCATTTCGCCCGTGTCGATACCACGATCTAAATTTATGGGATACCTTATGGGGTAGACCCACATCAACCCAAACAGTGATCTCATGAGTTTGTAGACCTAGGCTCCTTGGCTCCAAGGGAGGGAAATCTGAGAGTGCTGTTCGGTGACCTTTTTTGGCTGTCCAAAACGCTTGGAAGATACTGCCATATAAGGACCTGTAAATGTTACCCTACAATGGGGTGAGACGATGTCTTGTAAGTTCACCCTTAAGTCCCGACTAGGAAGGAAATACGCCTAAAGGTTATCTAGTCACACACGAGATAGAAGACTTACCTTTGCCTCAAGTCCCTTCCCCGCAAGTCGACGATTCAACCACTCAACCGGTCACTTTGAATCCAATCAAATTCAATCATCAGTCAATCGACCTATTCGATTCCATATCATCCATACCATCTATTTGTCGGCCCAAATCAATACTATCTATCAGACAATACTATCTATCAAGTTGTTTCATTGAAACGATCACTGCTCACCTAAGCCGATATACAATCAATGCTCGCCTAAGCCGATATAGATAGATAGTATAGCTCACCGAAGCTAATTTAGAAATATTATACTCATCCACTAACCTTTTCACTGTTTTCATAATACCTAGTAAAAATAATCGTGTGTGGGTACATGGTCGGCCTAAGCCAAAAATATAATATCTTAATTTTATAACATCCCACTAATTATATAGTCTATAAAAACATTTTTGGCGTTGTAAACTGACGCCCGGTAATTTCCCAATTAAATACTGAAATTATTAAATTTTTGGATAAATACCAAAAAATTACAATCAACACCCAAATTGCACAAACCAACACTTAATTAAATAAACCAATCATACTATTGCGATCAGCATGAAACTCCGGTCATCAACTATCCCGGCCTAATTTTTTGAAAAAATAATAAATGATTAAATAATTACCAAAATTAATTAAATAAATACCATAAATGCAACTTAGGTTGAAAAAGCCTAAACCGAGACAGGCCCGAAAATTTTTTGAACCAATCTAAATAAATACTATAGCTTATCTAGTTGCTAATTAAGCTACTCTAACCACCTAACATGCAATAATGGTTAATTAAATTGCTAATACGTTCTTACTAACCACCTAAACCATATTAAGCCTAAACTAATCAACCTTTAAGCATAATTAACTCCCTAAGCGGAGATTAGTGAGTAAACTCATCGGTTTGAAATCTGATGAGTTCATGGCAATGGCAAGGCGGAGATGAGCGACAAACTCCAAAGCGGTGATGTACTACAAGGTCCTAAGCGAGGCCAAATAGTGCACGGCTTCTTGCTAGGTTCGGTTTCTGTGGTTGGGCTAAGGGAGCTGCTAGGACGGTGGTCTTGGGCTGAAACGATGGGGATGAGGTGGATGGGTTGTTGCAGGGTTGGACGGCCAACAGCAGGCGATGGTGGAACCAGCTTGAGATGGTAAGGGTGATGGCCGGGCGCGACAAGAGCGTGGGACAAGAGGATGAGCGGCGAGGCTCGTGGAGGCGTGATGGGCGGGCAAGCAGCTTGCGATGGCTCCGGCGGTGTGCGACGGGCTGCTCGACGGCAAGGGGAAAAGGCTACAGTTTTCTCTAGTCTTTTGGAGCTTCAAACAACATGGAAATGGGTAAAGTGGCTGGTGAAGAAGAAGAAAGGGAGACAACAAAGCTTGGAGGGTCCCAAATGGCTTCAACCTCACCCTTTTGTCCCATTGACCATGGTCCACCGGTTTGCTAGCTTCCTCAGCAATTCTTCTAGCCACAAAGCTTCCTTTAGAAGCTATTGAGATGGTCCAAAGGTAGTGGACTAAGGGGGCTACGAATTTTGAAGCAATTTCCCCAAAATCCTCTTCAATTCTCTCTTGAATTGATTCAATTCAGCTCTCATAAATTCCACCATCATGTCCGGGATCAAATTGATATTTTTCCACTCCAATAGAACCATCTTGCATCCCAAAAACAAGATAAAAACGATCCCTTGAATTTTCCGGACAAAAACAGCCCTATATTGACTTGTCGCCAAAAATCTCGGTTTGCAAAAAAAAAAAAATTTCAGAGGATGAGTCAACATTCCTAAAATGACTCGTGACACGGCAGAATTTTCAATTTATGAAATCAGATTCAAATTCGCTGTTAATTTCGATCGGCGCGATTTTAGCGTAACTTAGTCTACCGGGTAGTTTTTAGAAATTTTTGGTACAATTGACCAGTGGTTGATTATTTTCAAGCCACAACGTACCTCTTCGATACATTGGCGACTCTCAGTGGTCGTGAAAATCTCGAGGTTTCAAATATAGATATATGGTATCAAAACGACAGAAAAATCAGGCTAGTACCGATCGACGAGAATTTTGCAATTTGGTGGAATCACCCACATTTAGCCACACATCTCAGTCGAACCGACCTATCTCTGATCTCTAATCAATTTTTAATTGTGCCGTAATGATCTCTGCAGATGAGCACAGTCAAGTAGTCGATTCCTAGTCGAATTCTCAAGTCTATTGCATTAAAATCTCTTAATGATTTTCCCGGATAGTCTAATTATCTTATGAGTGATCTCGCTCGAGAGAATAACACTATAGGCGCATCGATGAAAGGCTCGATTCATTCAATTGAAAACATGACTGAAATTCCTAGATGTCACATTATACTTGGTTGGTAGCTGATTTTATGTGGCAATTACTATCCAAAGTAAAAATCAAGAAGAAGAAAAGGTAATGTGGCAATTATTATCCTGGAGTAAAAAGGAAAGCATATAAAAGGTAATATGGCAATTTTTATCACATAATAAAAAGGAAAGATTATAAAAGGTTATAGGAAACATAAAAGGTAATATGGGAATTCTTATCTCACACTATCAAAGTTGAAAAAAAGAGAGAAGGTAATATGGCAATTCTCATACCGAAGATTAGTGAATGTATGGCATCCGTGGAAAAGGAAACTTCGATGAAAAGGTGAAATGAAGAATAATAAAAAAGGAAAAATAAATAAAAAGAATATGGCAATTATTATCCCATAGTAAAAAGGAACAAAAATAAAAGGTCATACAGTTGTGGCTAGTTGGCAAGATAAGATATCCTCCACTCTCCTCCATAAATAAGTGAATGATGTTGATATTGGAGCAATGTATTACACAATGAGGATCTCACTAGTTAAGGGCCTTTTTATTTGTTCTTTACTTGTAACTAGTTGTGCAGGAAGTTTGTTTAGCAAGACATATGTTGAGATCAATAACAATTTGCCTACTGGAACTACTCCACAAGTGCATTGCAAATCCAAAGACGACGATCTTGGAATCCATGACATAATGACTAACAGCTGGGGATTCAAATTTAGACCCAATTTCTTCTATAAGACGTTGTTCTTTTGTAGCTTTGCATGGGTATGTCAGTTTCAAAGGTTTGACATATATGATGGTGATAGGGATGCTTATTGTACGAAGTGTATATGGAAGTGTGGCACCCTCGACGGCCCCCGATTCGTTAGGGTCGCCACAGTTCACTTACCTTTCACTTTCCCTATTAACATGTCACTCGATACCATTTCAATTGCAGCGGGTCCATACAACCATGGGGTTTACATTTTATTTTTTTGATAGGTCCCTTGCGCAATTCATATACGGAAGCACATCCAACAAACTCCCTTCCCTATATTCAGAAAACGATGCACACCTACTAAACATTTATAGGTAAAAGCCGTACACTTTTATTTACTTAAATCATATGGAAATCATTCATCGGTGCATCAAAATGCCATAGCCTTATATACTCGGCTATACTTCAAAAGATGACCGACATGTCCTTCAACAATCGTATACTTAAAGTCCATCGATCGGTGTCGGCGTCCAAAGGTTCCTTCCTTTGCTATCCTCCTCCTCGCGGTCATATTCAACCACCCAATCCATTTACCGGTGGTAGTGGCAGCAGAAGTATCTTATTTAGTCTGAAATGTTGGTCCCCAAAGGGGTGAGTACAGCCACTCAGCAGGTAAATGACCCAATAAATCACTCAATGCATCACAAAATACAATCATAACAATCATAGCATAACACATGTCATTCATGCATCCATGCATAACTTACCTTGAAGCCATGCATATGTCATCACACCACATGTACATACATCATCATGTAATCATCACCATCATGTCATACATGTACCATCATGCGATAGGTGCACATACATCCATGCACTCACCATCATCATGTCATACATGTACCATCATGCCATAGGTGCATATACATCCATGCACTCACCATCATCATGTCACACATATACCATTATGCCATAGGTGCACATACATCCATGCACTCACCATCATCATGTCGTACATTTACCATCATGCCATAGGTGCACATACATCCATGCACTCACCATCATCATGTCATACATGCATACATGTTGCCATACCATGCATAATTCAATTTCAATTTCCCAATTTTTATTCTTTCATTTTGGGCCACCACATTTCTCTTTCCCGGGACCAATGTTTGCATCCCACATTTATCGCTCGCGCCCAAACTGGCATCGCGAGGAACCTCCGGGGCATGTATCCAAGATACAACCGGGCATGCGGCACCCCCACATTCCGGGCATCTCGTATCCCAACTGTCATCATGAGGAACCTCCGGGCATCCGGCATTTACACTCCCTGGCCGGGCATCTCGCATCCCAACTAGCATCATGAGGCATCCCCCACCCCCCGGGCACAAACCTCCAGGGCTTCCGGAATTACGTACCGCCATACCACCAAGCATTCCTCCTGGAATTACATACCGTATACCACCCGGCATCTCGAAACTCTCGAGGACCCTCCGGGCATGCATCATGATACAACCGGGCATCCAACACAAACCTCCGGGCATGTATCATGACACAACCGGGCATCCGGCACTCCCTAGCTAGGCATCCCGACACTCCGGAGCATCGTCGGCTCACACCTCCGACGGCATTTCCATTTATCATAGTTTATATTCACAATTGTGGCTCAATTTCAACATGGCATATAATGTGATGGCAAACAAGATCATTTTCATCATTTGGTTTATATATGCATTTCCAATCATCGACATACATGCAGCAGGATCCAATCACTTATGTCAATACAATCCACGGGGTCCATGCAACATAGAATAATCCATACATCACGACCTTTTTGAGATTTACCAAATTCCAGCTTGCACAACTTTGGAAAACATGTAAATTAAATATCCATATGATCTTCAAAAATCATGAAATCAGAACATGTGATAGACAAGACATAAAGATAGCAACTCCATGAAGAACACATGCCCAAAAGAACTTCACACAAAAAGATATAGCTCACACATTCCAGCTTGCAACATTCGGTTACAATCAGATTGCGCAGTTCTTGAAATATTTCGATTAAAATACCCGAATGACCTCCAAAAATTATGAAATTTTACCAGGTTATAGTCAAGATTCTAAGGTAGATTTTTCATGAAGACATCTAGGCCATATTCGCTCTAGATAATTTACTATAGACGGTCGAAGCTCCTGTTCCTAGTACCGAACAGTGCAGTTTAGCTGTCTCCGAAAAATCAAGGTTTCACCTACTTATCTTCCATTATTTCCTCTGAAATTTTGATATGTTTTGCCTCAAGAGGTCCAATACAACTTTCATTAAGGGATCTAGGTGAGATTCTCAAAGGATAGTCATCATTTAGTCCACGAAGTCTCGGGAATCCAGTACCATACTTCCAGATCTACCATCTTCAAAAGAAAATCATTTCACTAGGCTACACTTACTCGTTTTACCTCAAATTTGAGTATGTTAATCATCAGGATGTTCTCTACAACTTTTGGGAAGAATTCGAAGTGAAATTCTTAGTAAAAAGTGACATGAAACACACAAAACCACCCAGAGGTCGACGAAACAGTTTCAGATCTAGCCTTTTCGTAGAGGATGGGTTTCACCCCCTGAAACTCAGCCATTTTGTCTCAAATTTTAGTATGTTATACTTTGAGATGTTGTATACAACTTTCGTGAAGAAGTCGAAGCCAAAATCCAACTTAAAACCCACATGAAAGCCTCTACAACGTTCGGGGTCAGGCGGCACACACGAACACAGCAAGCTATTTCAAGAACAACACACTCTAGCTTCGGTTTCTCATACTCTAATCATCCGAGATCTACCACAAAACAATCACACATGCAAGACACACATGCAAGAGCAGAATATGGATCCCAAACTTACCTTTGTACTGAGCTACAACGGGCACAACGGTGGACGACAGACACACGGCGACGAGCGGCGGACGAGCGGACGGGCAGCTCTTCCTCGCGTGATCTCTTCTTCCTTTCTCTCGGTTCCTCACTCTCTCAGAAACTCCCTCTCTCTCACTCTCTCAAAACCGGCCACTCTCTCTCTCTCTCTCTTTTTCTTCTTGGTTGCTTATATACTTGCATGCATCCTCATTTTGCATGGGGGACACTTGTCCCCAAGGAGGAGACAAGTGTCTCCCTTGTTGAAGACACTTGGAGGAGGCCATGCGGCTCCTCCTCCCCTCCATGCGCCGACAGCCAAATGGGCTCTATGGGCCGGGCCTCTTGGCCCACTTTAGGCCCATCTCACTTGGGCCTAAAGTCCAAACTTAAATGGCCTAAGTTTATTTTTAATAATGCATCTTAATCCTCGTTTAAATAAATACCTAATTGCATAATAAAATGGCCAAAAGACTTTGTGACATTAATCCATAAAATCAAATCTATAAAGTGCATAGTCAAGAACAAAGTCTGCTTTATCAAATTGTCCTATGTCTAATTTAAATAGCCCATAGAAAAATATCAATAATAAGCCCATAATTCCTACACCACTTTAGGGCATTTGATTTTGATTTTGATTTATAGAAATCAATTAACATTCTCATAGTCAATTAACATTTTCATAAGGGGTTCGGTCCAAGAGATAAAATATCGTGGCCAATGATGTAATTGTCTCTATGGCCATTCAAAGATAAATATCGTTCCCCTCAAAATCAATATTTCGGGTTGAAATTCCCGGATGCCACAGAAGATCTTTCCCAATGGTCCTTGTAAGCTCAATCAAACCGGAGAGATTGGTTCATGTTATCCATGGACTCCCCTACTCAGTTAGGTAGGAAACCTCTTATGTGAATGTATGATAAAGAAAGATGATGTTGTGAAACAATAAATTGCCATTTAGATGGATTCGTCATCTCTTAAAGTAAAAAGTCACCAATTTCTGTTGGGTACTTTTTTCGTCTTATAAAAAAAATTATCAACTTTCACTTTATATTCAAATCCAACCTCTATTAACCTGCAAACTCAAACTCAAAGCAAACGTGCATATAAATGGAGAAATTGATGCAATTGTGCCGTTCCTCCGATTTTCGGCACAGTCGTTCCTCAGAGGCCTTCCTGCCAAAATATTATGTAGAATGGATGGAAGTTTTGGAAGAAAACCCAGTCGGAAAGTCCGCATGCCGCATCCCCAAGATATGCTGACTCAAACTCAATGCAAATGTGCATATAACTAGAGAAAATGCCGCTACTGTGCCGTTCCTTTAATTTTCGGCACAGTCTTTCTTTCGAGGCCTTCCTGGCAATATATTATGCAAAATGGATGGAAGTTTTAGAAGAAAAGCCAGCCAGAAAGTCCCCATGTCGCATCCCCAAGATATGCTGACTCAAACTCAAAGCAAACGTGCATATAACTGGAGAAAATGCCGCTACTATGCCATTCCTTTGATTTTCGGCACAACCTATCCACTGAGGCCTTCCTATCGAAATATTATGCAGAATGGATGGAAGTTTTGGAAGAAAAGCCAGCAGGAAAGTCCCCAGGCCGCATCCCCAAGATATGCCGACACAAACTCAATGCAAACATGCATATAACCGGAGATATTGCCGCTCTCGTGCCATTCCTTTGATTTTTGGCACAATCTTTCTTTCGAGGCCTTCTTGTTGAAATATTATGCAGCATGGATTGAAGTTTCGGCAGAAAAGCAAGCAGGAAAGTCCCCATGCAGCAACCCTAAGATATGCCAACTCAAACTCAATGAAAACATGCATATAATTGGAGGAAATGTCGCTCTTCACATGCCGTTCCTCTAATTATTGGCACAATCTTTCTTCTAAGGCATTCTTGTCGAGATATTATGTAGAATGGATGGAAGTTTCGGAAGAAAAGCTAGCCACAAAGTCTCCATGCTGCATCCCCAAGATATGCCGACTCAAGCTCGATGCAAATGTGCATATAACCAGAGAAATTGCTGCTATTGTGCCACTCCTTTGATTTTTGGCACAGTCTTTCCTCCAAGTCCTTCTGTGACATCCTGAATTTCAGACTTTGTTTTCAATTTAATAAGTTGGGCTTTTCATCGACACGCCTATGGCCTTATTCTCTGAGAGGGTCCCTCATGAGATAACTAGCCTATCGAGTGGAGCCATTAAGGGATTTTAACGCAATAACCTTGAGAATTCGATTAGGAATTAATTGCTCAACCGTGCTAATCTGTAAGGGTCATTACGGTATAGTCAAAATCGATCAGAGATCGGAGAAAAGTCGATTCAACAAAGGTATGTGATTAAGTGTGGGTGATTCCACCTAATTGCAAAATTCTCGTCGAACCGCACTAGACCGATTTTTCTGTCGTTTTTGTACCATGTGTCCGTATTTGAAATCTCTAGATTTTCACGACAATCGAGAGTTGCCAATATGTCGAAGATGCACAATGTGGCACCCCCGAAACGGCCCATGATCCGCTAGGGTCACCACAGTCAGCTTGCCTTTCTCTTGACCTGATAATATATTACTCTAATACCAAAGAATTATAATAAGTCTATAAGTCCTGGGGGTTTATATCTTTTAGATCAGTCCCTGCGCAGTTTACATAGCAGAAGCACATCCATCAACTCCCCTTTCACAAATTAAAATGATGCACACCTACTAAACATTTTATAAATTTAAGCCGAACACCTTTATTTACATAAGGCAGATGGACATCTTTAGTCGGTACATAAAAAAACGCCGTGGTTTTCTATAACCGGCTACTTTCCAAAAGATACCCGACCATTACAATGACTATAAACATAAGTCCATCAAATGGTGTCGGCAACCAAAAATGCTTCTGTTGCAGACCTCAACTCTCGGTCATATCCACCCATCCGGTCCATCGGCTGGCGGCGTTGGCAACAGCCCCAGCAAGTGCCCATCTCAGCGAACAAAAACAGCGATGTACTCATGTAGAATGGGGCCGGCAGAGAGACCAACATCAAACACCAAGATAACCCTCACTCATTCAAACAACAACCCACACACCACGGGGTGTTGGTACTCTGACCGTTCCCATTGGAGGTCGACTGAATGAACCGGGAGTTACAAGTAGCAGAGGCATTTCTTCTAATTTGAAATGTTAGTCCCCCAAAGGGGTGAGTACAACCACTCAGCTGTAAAAGATCCACTAAACTATATCGTGCAGAACCATTACTATCTAGGTTCATGCAAGATAGACAAAACATGTGATCAAAGAAATGAGTATGCATCAAATCCATAAAGCTCTTTAATGCAATGGCAATGCAGTTTCAAAATCAAAACGCATAATTTCAGTCACACAAGTCCAATTATAGGGCCAAATTGTTATGACACGTCTCATTCATGCCATACAATTTAGTCCTATAACCAGACCACACACACACTTAGTAGAATCATTAGTTCTAATATTCAAAGGTTTCACCTCCCGAGGGACCGATGTTTGCGTCCCTCCGGGCATTCGCACCCATCCAGGCATCGCGAAAGCCTCTGGGCATGTATTCATAATACAACCAGGCATCCAGGGCGTGTTGCATTACACCTCCAGGCATCTCGCACCCCACTTGGTATCATGAGCAATCTCCGGGGCTTGCCATGAAAATGGTTATCCCTACCCTCCGGGCATGTATTCAAAATACAACCGGGCATTCCGACGCTCCCGAGGTACCTTCCTGGGGCTCTGTGGACCCTGTGCATCCAATAGGCTGTTCAAATAATTGTGCGAATGAGTCCATATCTTCGAGGGTAATCTTAAGATGTAAATTGTTATCCTTAATTTTAGAGAACCTTACTTAATCTATAAGGAAACATTTGACGAGGCAATGAGAAAATTCTATAAATTTAGAGAAACTTAAAGGTTGACGGACTTGTACATTGAAGCCTCCATTTACTCAAGCCCCATGCAGAACGGCTTCTTTCTTCCTTGTTTCCTCTCACCCTTGCTTCAGGAGCAAGTGGAAAGATCATAGGAGCAAGGCGAAAAGACGAAAGAAAAAGAGAAGACCCAAAGGGAGGAAGAAAAGAGGTCAACGGAAGTCCAAAGTGAGTTTCTTTTTGCATTTTGTTAATTTTTGGTCGACTTTTGATTCATAATTTTTGTCTATCCTGTCAAAATTGTCAAATTTGCCATAAAGGTTGTCCTCAACATTGAAATTCGACACAACTAGGTCAAAGTAAAATTAGGAGAACATGACACTATTTTTTTTTCTCAATAGACCCTCACTTTTCTCTTCACTGATGCAAAGCAAATTGATTTTCCACAAATCAATCTTAATTTTTATCCAAGTATCTTAGAGATCTACCCAGAGCTTCATTTGCCATTGCTAATCAACATCTTGTGATTCCGCAGCTCATTTGTTCCCAAGATATAATGGAACCAATCGCGGATTCACAGATGTGATTGCTAAAGAAAGATCAAGAATGTTGTAGTTGCCTCAATTAGTTACTGAGGCTATTGATATGAATAAGACCAAAGTAAGATTATGTTTCTACTTTTGGAAACTTCTATAAATAAAGAAAAGTAAGCAATAATGCTTTTGGCATATTGAAAACTTTGTCATTTATGTTTTCTAGCTTGATTAGCAAAATCTATCTTAAGTCCTATTGAAAAAGGCAAGATTAGGTAGGTGATGTACAGCTAGTTAATCTGAAATATTCTTTCGACTTGAAGTGGTTCGCAATTCAACAAATACTATATTAACTGGAGTTTATTTCACGAAAGAACATACCTGATGAGTACAAACAATCTTAATTTTAGTTCTTTGAGTTACATAGAGCAAAAGGGAAAAAAAAACCTTTATCATGGACGTAAATACTCTACGATTTCTCAAGTCATATTTGCATGTGAATAGAAACGACATACCTATGCTATTTAAAAAAGACAATAGAGACAACAGAGGAAAATTATCCAATGAGAGTTTTTTTACCGGGTCTGCAATGGCGAATGTGACATAAAATCGTGGAATACTCATTAACATTGAAGTAAATTTACTTATTTATGATACTTTCAGCTGTTACGAATGATAGAATTAAATTTATTATGCATATATTGACACAATCATGATAGATTTTGAAATTTTAAATTTTTCTGTCTTTTGACTATCAGAGGTGGTTAGACTACCTATGAAAGAATTACAGCAAAATTATATATCTCATTACTGACTACGGATTAGGTTGTTTCACAAAAAAAAAAAAAAAAAAAAAGAATGACTTTGATAACATTTTCTAATGAACGATTAATTTATTACTTACAAAATTGAATAAAGGAAAATATTTCCGTCATCCATGGAATAGTTAGATATAGATCATTATTGATAATGAATATATTTTCTATTGACTAATATTTCTAAACAATAAAACTGATCATTTTTTGAAAAAATAAAATTCCAATTTTGATTTTTCTGTCAAATAAAAAGCACTCTAAAATATCAAATGTTGTTCTCTTAGGCTTTGCCTTTTATTAGAAAGATCTTTGAAGTTTTCTTTGACAAGGGAAACAATCATGCGCTTCCTCGGTCTTTAATTTTAAAATAAAAATATATATATGTAAGATTAGGAAAAATTTCTCCCCTTATTTGTGTTATACACACACACACACACAATAGATTTAGATGCTTATAGTCAAAACAAGATTTGAAAAATTTCTTATTATAATTCTCTAGGACTATTGTTAATAAAAGAAACTTTTGGAAAAAGTTATACAAAAATTCTTCTGGTGTTAACTGAAAGAAGAGAAAATTTAGCGGAGAGAAAGAGAGGGGGGAGGAGAGAGAGAATTTCAATTCAACAAGCCACGGACACATCAACATGTCGAATCAATACCGTGTCAAAATTCTCAATACAAATTTTAATACTTCATTCTTTTAATCGAAGAGAATTTCTTAATAAAACTATAATTTTGGACTATGTTGAAATCTAAATTTTGGGGAAAGTACACTAGAAGTGCAAAAAGTTGTGTATGGCGTTCACTTTGATGCCAAACGTTTCCATTTGATCATCTAAGTGCCAAATCGGAGAGAAAACGATCACTTTAGTGCCACCGGCGAGAAATTATAGCTAAATTGGTTACATGGCTTTTATATTTAAAAAAAAAAAAAAAGTTGATGTGGCTTTTAAACGACGTTGATGTGGACATTTTTTGCCGTCAAATGGCTTCACAAAAACGACGCCACACAGCTCATATGGGGATTGAAATTAACACCCTTAATTGCTCATTTTAGTTCCTCTCTCGAAATCATTATGACCTGCAATTGCAATTTACAAGGTATATCAATTTACTAAAATAAAGGAAAGGATTGATGTCTCCGGCCTTTTTCCATGCCCTCATCGCCTCGATATACGTATTTGTACATGTGTGAATGTTTGATGAATGTGAGTTCTTATATTTGATAAGCACAAATTAATCACGACAAAGAAAGATAATGATGAACTAATATCACAATAAAACATACTCTCCTAACCTTATTGATCAAATGATTAAGACTCGAGTTAAAGTTCGGATGAATTTGTGGTTATTAGACCAGCACTCGCTCTTCGCTCGTAGGTTTGTTTTGGCATAAGTATGTCTTCAGCTTAATTGTGGTTTTATTCTCTTATAAAATCCAATTTTCCTTTTCTTAGGTTAGGTCGGGTTACATAAACTCATTATATCTATTGAGCTATTCATGGTGACAACACTCGATCCTTAGAAAAATAATATTTTCCTCCATCCCCGATTGGAGAAAATCTCCTAGAACCAATTTTCTATTTGAGTGGGTTACAAGAAATCACTTTTATTTACATTTAGTTAAATTTGCATAAAAGTAATTTCAATATGTATAATCCACTAAGAGATTTGATAAAAGAAATTTCTTTAATAGGAGATGGAGGAAACACATGCCATAAAACTAGTCAAGAAATTGATGACTCGTGTATATTTATAACACCTCGGATTCATGCATCTTTTCTTACCTCTTTAATATCATGAAAAAGGATGTAGTGTAATAAAAACCTATGGAGCTCCCGACATAAATCTTTCAGAACATATACTTTTTCTTCTGGTAGGATTTTAATCCCCAATGGATGGACATCTAATGTAGATTTTCCCATTGGCTTCAACTGCGTCAAAGTGTTTTGACATTTTACACGTATTTGGCTTTTGTAACTTGTTGACTTTTGAGATTTGATTGGTTTTTTAGCACGAGTGATTTGATACTTGCATAACCCCAAAAATGCTCTTTTCTTTTTTTTTTTTTGGTCATCACCAAAAATACTTAATATATTAGATATTTTCATGTGCAACCGTGGTCAATTATAGTCCGAATCTCACCACCTTCCAGCGTTGTTTGACCTTCGTAGTAAAGCCGCCGAAAGTTATCAAACCATCCCCATTAAATTCGCCGGAGAAAACTAGAATATCCACCTCTTTTGACTTCTTTGCTGTCTAGTGGGTAGGTCATAGAGCCATTTGTGTTTTGATGATCTTTTAACCTATGCTCATATGGCCAATTTGAACGAGATCATTGTCTAACAACTAATATATTTTAATAATCACAACAATCGATCCATGATAGTAAGGTTGTGCATGACAACGCTTCTGTTCCGGGGAAGAGTTTTTTTTTTTTTTTTTTTTCCGGAAATAGTTCTTTTCTATTTTTGTTTCGGGAACAATTTTTGAGTAAAAGAACCCATTTGGTAACTACACAAAATTTCTACTATTGGAATAAAAAAGAATAGAAATACGTTTGGTAAAGCGACAATTTCATTTTTGTATTTATTCATTTTTTATTCTTGCTCATGGATTGTCGCCGCGCCCGCCACCGCCCGCCGCGCCGTCGCCGCACGACCATCGGCCTGCCGACCGTCACCGCCGACCACCGCCGACCACCGCCGCAAGCCCATTGGCCTCCGTCGGTCGGTGGCCGACGATCGTGTAGCGGCGGCAAAGGGCGACGGCAGCATTCGGGCGGCGGCGGCGGCGGCTTGCAATCGGCGACCAGGCATACGCGGCGGGCGCGACCGGCGACGGTGGCGTAACCGGTGGCGGCGGCGACGGTGGCCGGCGACCAGCAACGGCAGCGGCGGTGGGCGGGTAAAGGGGCGGTGGCTCCAAGCGGTTGACGGTAGCCGCGGTAAGAAAGAAAAATAAAAGAAAAATAAAAATGAAAATTAGCTTATTTTTAAAAATTGTTTCGCGGAACAAGAAGTAACTTTTTTTGCTTTTCGTTTTTCCAAATCTATTCCCGGGCTAACTTTCTATTCCCGGAATAAAAACAACTTGGCGTTACCAAACAAAAATTTTTTTTTTTTTTTTTTTTCGGAGAACAAAAGAACGTAAACAATGAGAAACAGAAACGTTCTCATACGCTACCTAAATGTAATTTCATTTCAAATTTTGCGACCAGGTATCAACATGATATGAGAATACAATATGTCCAACAAGATGAGTAAATTTCCTTGACACATTCCGCACTTGTCGTTCATGTACTCATGAAGAAGAGAATTTTTAAATCTTGAGAGATTTAAAATGTAAAATTAATTTGGTTTATAAATTAAAACACAATAACTTGAAAGTCAAAATTAAGAACTTATTATCCTCCCCCGGGTTTAGATATTTCTCAAAATTAAGAACTTATTATCAGATATTTCTCAAATACGGTAATTCTTTGACCGTGAGACGGTGAGACCGTCATGCTAGAATTACCCTTATTGGATAACATATCTGTCTTGGATTTCATTGCGGGGGGTAACATGTCACGATATCTCTTGCCAAAAGGGTTTGACTCCACGAAGGGCCAAAAGGGCAGGGAGAGAAACTTTCAAGGAGTCACAAGAGACCATTTAAATTACCGCTACTGCCCCTCCCTCAACCCATTCGCCGAGTCCAGACAGATCAGCTGACGGATGCCATGACATAACCCGAGTCCTCTGAGTCCTCTCGCACGTGTCGGCCCGATTGACCAGTCGACCGGTCGCTGTGTGGGATCCCTCCTTCCCACGTGTCTGAATTTCTATATATAAAATTCCCCCGTCTTCTCGTGTCTCTCTAGAAAATATTGGGTGGACCTCCAAGTCACCGTGTGTCCGCCCAATCAGGATTCGACACATGTCGACACGTGGAGCCGGGGCCTGCAACTCTGCACCATTCTCCCATTTGCACGCAAGCGTGCGTCCCTTCCTCTCCCATTCTCTTTCGAAATTTTTTGTATCTACATTTTTCTCCACGAAAGCTGCAACGCCATCTCTCTCGACCAAACGCTCGCCGGTGAGCTTCAAACTTGGCTGCCTCTCCCGTCGCCGTCAAGAGCCACTCGCTCCCAAGAACCCTGCCAATTGTGACTGGGTCCCGAACTCTGGTCATCTCCGCCTCGGCCTCTTCGGCGAGTGCGGACACCCAAAAGCCCACCGGTTGCCTCCGAACTCGGCCGCCTCCGCCATCGCCGCCAGGAGACACTCACTCCGAAGAGCCTCGCCGGTCGTGGTTGGATCCCGAGCTCTGACCGTTTTCGCGGCCTCTTCAGCGATCGCATACACCAAAAGCCAACTAGTCACCTCCGAGCTCGGTCACCTTTGCCAGTCGCCTCCAAGCTTGGCCGCCTTTACCGTTGCCTTCGGGAGCCACTCGCTCCAAGAACCCTTCCGGTCATGGCTGGGTCCTGAACTCTAACCATCTTCACCTCGGCCTCTTCGGTGAGCGCGAACACCCAAAAGCCCGCTGGTCGCCTCCGAGCTCGGCCGCCTCCGCTGTCGTCGCGAAGAGCCACTCGCTCCGAAGAGCCTCGCCGGTCGTGGTTGGGTCCCGAGCTTTGATCATTTCTGCCTCGGCCTCTTTGACGATCGCGTACGCTCAAAATCCAGCCGGTCGCCTTCGAGCTTGGCCACCTCTGCCGGTCACCTCCAAGCTTGGCCACCTCTGCCGTTGCCGTCAAGAGCCACTCGCTCCCAAGAACCCCGCCGGTGGTGGTTGGGTCCCGACCATCTCTGTAAGCAGGTTATCATAATTTTAATTTCCTTCTTATGGAAAGTTGATATCTTGACTCTTAATGTCATCGTGCAACAATTTGCATGGGAACTAACTGAATGGGACCATCCCCTTCTTTGCAGAGGCTAGAGATATGGCAAAACTGTAAGTAACATTACTAGAACTCCTTTCGATCATGGTTTGTCACGTCACGGTGCTTCTTTCATTGCTAGAAGAGTCCATGGGGATTCTTTGGTGACGTAATCCTTTTCCGCCATTTTGATTGCTCCTCTGTGTAGGAATATTTCGTCAAACAATCTTAAGCTGTGAGTGTCGTAAACTAGAAAACAACGGTCACATGGAGATGGGAGGTATCATCTGATCTTGTGCTGACTTCAGTGTTTTTCTCTTTGCAGTAATTTGAGCAGAAATCACTTGACAGGATTTATTCCTGCTGAGTTTGGCAATCTGAGAAGCATCATGGATATGTATAAAACCTATAATCTTAGTTGATATTGTAGCTCTGAGTGGTTCATGTCACCTTTTGTCGTGTTGTCATGTCGGAGTCAGCTGTGATTACTGATTATCACAATTGAGCTCCTCATACTTGGATGGCTTGTGATGTAACTTCTTGGTTAACTTTATTAGGTTTGGGTATTGTATTGTTTTCACACATGAAATGTGGATAATGTTATGCTTAACTTTACAGGAGGCTGGACCATAATAATTTATCTGGAGATGTGATTTCACTGATGAACTCCCCTAGTCTGACTATTCTGTAAGTTTGTTGTTGTCCCAATGTTGTCCCCAATGCTGCATAGATTATAATGGCACTATATTTTCTTTGATTTTGTAGAAATGTATCGTACAACAACTTGGTTGGGGAAATACCCATGAATGACAATTTCTCCCGCTTTTCACAAGACAGGCAAGCAAACTAGATATTAAGCTTCATGAATGAGTAATTCTGATCATCTGCACTCGTGCCAGTTTTTTTTTTTTTTTTTTTAATTATTTTTTTTTCAAATGTTCAATAATTGATGGTGCAGTTTTGTTGGGAATCCTAGACTCTGTGGCTATTGGCTAAATTCTCCTTGTGGCAATTCTCACTTGACTGAACGAGGTCAACATGAATCAAAGGCGTGTTTGTGGTAGCTGCTTTGCCAAATACGTGCCTTAACATAAAGAACAATATGTGCTTCAGATTTCAAGAAAAAGAGGAAAATTTGGTTTTTACATCTTCTGTTCACCTAAATTTATTTTTCTGAGACCTTAAATATGAAGAATGACCAACCATCCCAGGTAGTGTTTTAGGGTTATATGTTCATTTTAGCTTTCTGATGCGTGTTTACATAATATCTGGTTGCATAGGTGATTTTGTGTATTTTTTTACTATTCATATTTGCAGTAACAATTTCTAAAGCTGCCATTCTGGGAATTGCTCTTGGTGCACTTGTTATCCTTCTCATGATTCTGGTGGCAGCATGCCGACCTCAGAATTCTAACCCATTCGTTGATGGATCCTTTGATAAACCAGGTACCATGCATCTCGAGCAACATACTTGCTTATTGTGTGAAAGAATGGGGATGTTTTCTTTAATGAACTTTAAAAGCTCATGCCTGTGAACTTTATCAGTTTTACTTTAGGGAATGTACTTCTACCATCAGCAGAATTACCTTGATATGTTTGCCTTGCCTCATGAATTGTGTCATTATTATGATAAACAAGCATGCATAATCACCAAAACGAGATTCTTGGTTGAGACAATGAGCTCTTTTTGAAAATCCTGTGTGATAGTTTTTGCCTGAAGTGAAATCATTGAGCCTGTAATCTTGCATTTAACTCCTATGTTGTTGCTTAATAGCTGTCTCAACTATTCACCACCAAAGCTGGTAATTCTACACATGAACATGGCCCGCCCTACATGTCTACGAGGATATCATGAGGATGACTGAGAATTTAAGTGAGAAGTATATAATTGGTTATGGGGCTTCAAGCACAGTATACAAATGCGTTCTTAAAAATTGCAAGCCGGTCGCCATCAAGAGACTCTACTCTCAATATCTACAGTGCTTGAAGGAGTTTGAGACAGAGCTTGAGACTGTCGGAAGTCTTAAGCACCGAAATCTTGTCTGCCTCCAAGGATACTCTCTGTCCCCTTCTGGCAACCTTCTTTTAACGATTACATGGAAAATGGCAGCCTCTGGGATCTTCTCCATGGTGAGTGAAGTTTCTTTTTAATGACTTGGATGTCCTGCTCAAGAGCCTCTTAGGTATCAGGTACAATGGATGCAGGCCTTCGCAGTCTATTAAAGCTCACCAAAAACGTGTCTTTACAGCCGTCTGGCACCAATATCTTCCTCTTCTCATATCCATCTCTTCTGACTTGAATATTGGTATCCATAAGATCACCTCATGAGTTTGGAATGAAACAGCCGTCCATTCGTCATGCGGTCGTGAGGAATCTGGGTTCATGCTTGATGCATTACCTTGCCTCGTCATGTGACTGGTGAAATTTGAGTGACAGAAGGGGTATCCATTTAAATTTTGCAGTTCTTTGTAGCCTATAAATGTTGTGGAAGTGTAATTGGGCAATAATCTCGTCAGTCATTCAATGAACATTGTCATGTAATCGTGGGGGTTGGACTCTTCACACTTGATGAGGTGATTTTGGATGTAGATAAGATCATCACAAAAATTTGTTGCTAGAAAATAAGCATGAGTAACCGCTGACCTCTTTTGTGGGAAGCCTTAATTTTTTTCAATCCCCAGTCCTAAGTAGAACTTCCATTGGGAAAAAAAAAATACATCGAAAAGGCCATTAGATAACCCGAACATTATTTATATCCTAATCCGTGATAGCCCATAAAAAATTATAGCTGAACCTTGAATAACCCCCAATCTTACCCCAAGCTCTTAATAACTCCTTAACACCACAGTATAAACTTTGCAATTATTGATTTGAAACCCTAACTTACAAACTCGAATTGCTTTGAAATCATCGATTTGAGCTAGTATAACTACGTTTCTTTTAAATTATAAAGTATGATTTGAAAACCTAATTTACAAACTCAAAAACTAAGATAACTTCACGATTTGCTTGATTTCCTTAAATTCGCTCGAAATCCGTATTGAAACTCTAACCCTTGCCTTCCAATTTGCAGATACAATTTGGGGCTTAATTTTCTCTCATTATCCGAAAAGAACGAGCAAAAACCCTATTATAATTAGTCGTTTGTTTGTTTCAACCAAAAACAAAAAATGAGTCGTTTGTTTAGGGTCAATTCCTAGAAAACCTCAAACTTTAGGACAAAAACAAAATTTACGGCGGGATAAAAATTAGAGATGAGCATGGCTTCAGCTGGATCAAATTGACCAAAGGAACTAGTCTAGTTCCAAGTTCCTGCAATTACCAATTCTAAAAAAAATTGAAACTAGTATTGTGCATTTTGGTTGTTGGTTCCTATTTCCTAGGCAAGAACTGGGAATTCTATGAAAATATGAATCCACTAATATTATATAATTTTTCCAATCTTATCACTCGATCAACTTTTGCCTTTGGTTATACTTACAACGATTAAAAGATCTTACCTTCAAAAGAACCAACATGAGAATTTGCATTTTGTTATAAAGATGTTGCTAGATTTTGTAATTTCTTAACCCTTCTTAGTGGACCCGATAGTTGTGGCTAGTCATACATCTAGCCACTATACTCCAAACCCCCGAAATTTGACTGCAATCTAGTCTCTAACAAGTCTAAATTCAAAAAGGATCTACTAAAAAATTGATTATGCTTAATAAATAGTTACCCAATATTACAATTATCACACAAGCTCCCTCGGAGTTCGATGAGAGAAGATATGGCATTAACTTTCATCATTCACTTCAAGCAGAAAGCTTCTTGTTGGATAAACTCCAATTCTTCGATCAACCGCAAACCAATCCCTTTTCCATCTCATTAATCTTCCATTTGAAGAGTACCATAGATAAATGGATGATATTGGTCAAACATAAGTTCTTCTCCAGCTAACAAGATGCTTGTGCTATCCATGGCAAAGTCACTCCTGCTGCATCTCACTGGAGAGATCAAGCTCCATTCCAACTCATTTACACAGCTCTCTCGTCTCTTCTTATCCTCTTTGCTCTGAACCATTCCTTCTACTCACAATACTTTCTTCTCTTATCCTCTTTGCTCTGAACCATTCCTTCTACTCATAATACTTTCTTCTTCTTATCCTAGTATTCAACATTAAGGTTATCAAAATTGAGCCATTTGAATTGGTAGTGTTGCAATCATGTTATGAAACTTGTGGTGAGGGAGTAATACTGATTTTATTTTATTTTTACCCGTAAGTTGCTTCAATAATCGTGGAAACTAGGTTTTGTGATGCTTTCATATTGAAATAATTGTAATACTCCTCTTTCACAACATTCACAAGAAGCCTATGAAATTCATCAACTAGTTGATAGGTTGACTGCCTCTTATCATTTTAGTGGGCCATTATCTGATTGGATTCTTCTTTTACATTCATCTTTGGCACCAAATGACCAAAAGAGAGCTTTTCCATGGCCTCCTGCAAATATACGGACTCCTGCAAATATATACAAGGCGTGCTTCTGTTATAATTTCCCCAATTCCCAAGTTTAAACACTCTTCAGACTGGTGCACCTTGATTCTAAGCAGAAAATCACTTTTCTTGCTTTTTGAATGGGCGATACACTTGATAATGGCTTGTGCAATAACAGATATAAATGGCTTGTTCAAGAAAATTTATTACGGACCATCCAATCAGCTTGGTAGTACAATAGGCCACATCGATTGTGAAATACCCTTCGAGCGGCACCCTACTTACAGACTTGACCAAAGGCGAATTATTGAGCTTTGCACTCAGTGCGCCAAGGCTGACCAAGGCTATGCTGCTCACCACCATGACCTCCAGCCGTCTCAGCTGGCGATCCTTAATAAATGCAGCTCCAAGAAGTGACACCAGGGACCCCATAGCAGAGGACAGCGTGGATGTCCCTGCCGCCTGCCATAGCCTTGGAAGGTTCTCTATTGCAGTCCTCTCCTTAGCTCATGTGGCTCCCTTCCTGTCCTCCCTTTGGATTTTGGCCACCTCAGCATCGTATGGGGAGTAGACCGATATGAGCTCGATGGTGGCCCTTGAGCAGGCCCTGGAGATTAGCCCCACTGCCCCAACTATGATCATCGTCTCGCATCCCTTTTCAATGATGCTGATGCACACCAGGAAGGACATCATGGCCACTACACTCTCGATTGCAAAGTGAGCAGGGTAGCGCCAAGCCTTTGAGCTGGCTTTGATGGCTAGACAAGCTTAGTTTCGGGATCTTGTGGTTCAATAGAGGGTGTCGCCATTGAAGTGGTGAGACAAGAGGGTGTGCGCAGAGAGGAACATGAGAGGGTGTGTGCGAGAGAGGACACGCTCCCTAAAAGATGTCAATAATAGTAAAACACCCATCTATTTCTGTTGAACCTGTCGTGTTCCGTAACAAAACTAGTTTGGAATAAAACTGTTTTGAACATCCACTAGCTATTTTTATTAAACAATGGAAGTTTGGAACACAACAGGGAGGATAGAAACTATTGGAACAGAACAGCTCCGGAACACCCACTAGCTATTTCTTTTTTATATTAAACAATGGGAGTTTGAAACAGAACACCGAATAGAAACTAGTTTGGAAAAGAACCTTCTTGAACATTTTTAGGTATTGCCTTTGTTTTGTGGATTTGAAATGGAAGACTCCCATGGTATTTTATGAAGTTACTGATTACCGCAGTGCATTTTAACCTAACATTTACTTTTCTAGCATTACTTGTTCTTCAATTCAAGTTAGAGCTGTCCATTTCTTGGCTGTGATGTGTATACTCTTATAGTTTGTAATTGTATGAGTTCCTAGTTTCTTCAGACAATCAACTTAGCAATAGATACTTATGCACTTAATGCATTGTTTGCACTTATTTGCAAAATGTACACTGACACCGCACCTTCTAAAAAACGAGAAAGTTTGAACTGCTATTTCGGCCTTCCCATTTAGGTGTATCTTCCTTTCTATTTAGATAGAGGAATTTATGCACGTGACATGTCAGAGAAAATTGTTTGACAGTGACACTGGAAAGCGAACAAGGTGGATAGATGGTTAGCACTTTCTATAGTTTAACTTAGGCTCATTTCTATTTCTGAGAGGCTTTTTTGATACTTCAAGTAATTACGGGTCTTGTTTTCTCGAAAAGGTCATTAAAGGTCTTGTTACAGCCTTCCATTGGTCCCAAAGCATGGCAATTGGGCATTGTCTTAATCAACTTGCAAAAAATTCTCGAAATAATTAAAAACTTCTTTTGAATTAGCAATGGAAGCATGTAGCCGATTCCATCATAAACAACAGTTAGTAAAACGGAGTCAAATATATTATTTGGTTGAGATATTTAAAAGCATGGACTTCCAAAATATGTCTCCATCTGGTGGTTCCAGCCCAAATGTGGCTGTATCCCTTATTTCAATCAACGTCTTTTTGCTAAGGAAAGCAAGCTGGGGATTCCGTCAACAGTAACAAAAGAACTTTTAACAAAAAGGAAGATACACCTAAATGGGAAGGCCAAAATAGCAGTTCAAACTTTCTCGTTTTTTAGAAGGTGTGGTGTCACTGTACATTTTGCAAATAAGTGCAAACAATGCATTAAGTGCATAAGTATCTATTGCTAAGTTGATTGTCTTTGATTGTCTGAAGAAACTAGGAGCTCGTACAGTTACAAACTACAAGAGTATACACATCACGGCCAAGAATTGGACAGCTCTAACTTGAATTGAAGAACAAGTAATGCTAGAAAAGTAAAGGTTAGGTTAAAATACACTGACGGTAATCAGTAACTTTAGAAAATATCATGGGAGTCTTCCATTTCAGATCCACAAAACAAAGGCAATACCTGAACCAGTGATACTAGCCCCTCCAGCAGTAATGTTCCAAAACAGTTCTTTTCCAAACTAGTTTCTATTCTACTGTTCTATTTCAAACTCCCATTGTTTAATACAAATAGCTAGTGGATGTTCCGGAGCAGTTATGTTCCAATAGTTTCTGTCCTCCTGTTGTGTTCCAAACTTCCATTGTTTAATAAAAATAGCTAGTGGATGTTCCAGAACAGTTTTATTCCAAACTAGTTTCTGTTTTGGAACACAACAGTTCAACAGAAATAGATGGGCGTTTTTCTATTAATAACATTTCTTAGGGAGCGTGTCCTCTTTGCACACACCCTCTCATGTTCCTCTCTGCGCACACCCTCTCGTCTCACCACTTCCATGGCGACACCCTCTACTGAACCACAAGATCCTAAAACTGAGCCTGTCTAGCCATCAAAGCCAGCTCAAAGGCTTGGCGTTGCCTTGCTCACGGCAATCGAGAGTGTAGTGGCCATGATGTCCTTCCTGGTGTGCATCAGCATCATTGAAAAAGGATGCGAGACGATGATCATAGTCGGGACAGCGGGGCTAATCTCCGGGGCCTACTCAAGGGCCACCGTCGAGCTCATCGGTCTACTCTCAATACGATGTTGAGGTGGCCAAAATCCAAAGGGAGGACAGAAGGGAGCCACACGAGCCGAGGAGAGGACTGCAACAGAGAACCTTCCAAGGCCATGGCAGGCGGCAGGGACATTTGCGCTGTCCTCTGCCATGGGTCCTTGGTGCCGCTTCTAGGAGCTGCATTTATTAAGGATCGCCAGTTGAGGCGGCTGGAGGTCATGGTGCTGAGTAGCATAGCCTTGGTCAGCCTTGGCGCACTGAGTGCAAAGCTCAATAATTCGCCTCCGTTCAAGTCTGTAAGTAGGGTGCTACTCGGAGGGTATTTCACGATCGGTGTGGCCTTCGGTGAAGTCTGTAAGTAAGGTGTTGCTCGGAGGGTATTTTGCGATCGGTGTGGCCTATTGTACTACCAAGCTGATTGGATAATGGTCCATAATAAATTTTCTTGAACAAGCCATTTATATCTGTTATTGCATAAGCCATCATTATCAAGTGTATCGCCTATTCAAAATACAAGAAAAGTGATTTTCTGCTTAGAATCAAGGTGCACCAGTCTGAAGAGTGTTTAAACTTGGGAACTGGGGAAATTATAATAGAAGCACACCTTGTGTATATTTGCAGGAGGCTGTGAAAAAGCTTTCTTTTGGTCATTTGGTGCCAAAGATGAATGTAAAAGAAGAATTCAATTAGATGATGGCCCACTAAAATGATAAGAGGCAGTCAACTTATCAACTAGTCGATGAATTTCATAGGCTCCCGTGAATGTTGTGAAAGAGGAGTATTACAATTATTTTAGTATGAAAACGTCACAAAACCTAGTTTCCACAATTATTGAAGCTGTGGGTAAAAATAAAATAAAATCAGTATTACTCCTCACCACAAGTTTCATAACATGATTGCAACACTGCCGATTCAAAGGGCTCAATTTTGATAACCTTGATGTTGAATAGTGGGATAAGAGGAAGGAAGTATTATGAGTAGAAGGAATGGTTCAGAGCAAAGAGGATAAGAAGAGACGAGAGAGTTGTGTAAATGAGTTGGAATGGAGCTTGATCTCTCTAGTGAGGATGCAACAGGAGTGACTGCCATGGATAGCACAAGCATCTTGTTAGCTGGAGATTGCCACAGAATACATCTGCAGATGAAGTAAATCAGGCTTAAGCAATCAATGTCAGAACAGAGGTAAGGGGAGGATGACAATCAAAGTGGATATTTGTTAAACCAGCTAGCTCTTTGGAAAATCCTGATACCAACTATAAAATATAAGGTCTTCGTATCAGATTCTAAGATCATGCAAGATTAAAATGAAAGGATTAGCGCGCGCCCCAAAACTAAACGTAGATCTCACAAACGAAATTGACACTTCTCTATAAAGCTATTCAAGGTAGATGGCTTTACAGTTTCTCTAAGTAGAGAAATTCTCTCTGACTAAGCCTGACTAGCGCCGAATACAGCTCCGTTCCTTGTTATTGGTGCAAAAACCAATGGCATACGAGGAGGAGTGGAGACATATCAAGAGGGGATGGCATTCTTTTAGATGGTGGATCAAATCCCAAATTGGTGAATGGATGTGAAGTTCACTTCCTGCCCGATGTTTGCTGCACCATCTCTCCTCTTAGATCTAGGTTTCCTTCTCTCTTCTCCATCACTAATGATCAGAACATTGTGACGATTTCTGACATTTAGCATATCGATTCTGGATCTATCACTTGCTCTCGGCCTTTACAATATCAATATTCACAGTTCGAGATGAGACAGGCTTCTTCGGTGTCTTCTTCACAGCAAAGTCTTCTAGGTTAAAGCAGCACACCAACATTTTCATTGCTGAAGAAACAAACTCACAAGAGAGCAGACATATCTAGTTTTTTGTTTCTTTGTTACAATGTTCATTTAGATTTGAGATACGGAAGGCAGAAGAAATGAACAAAAGCAAATCTAGCACCAAATCACTCAATGAAGCTTCAAGAGTGGTTCATGCTACAGAAGGATTAAGGTGGTTTTCTTTCTTTGTTTTTGGTTACTTGAACTAGGCAGGCATTGGGAGGGAAGATCAAAATTGAACTCGAGATTCTCTGCAACTCGGCACAGGTGGAGCACTTGAGTTGAGTCCGGAATTGTTGTTCCATTGATTTGCTATTCACACACCCAAGGATCAGTCAAGCTACTTCATTTAGATAGAGCAAATTCATGAAAAAGCTAGAAGGAGAAAATTCATATAGTGAAACTCAAAGCGTCAACAATTATTCAATCTCAGGGCACTCAAACATCAGATCTGAATCTATCAAGAGTTTTGAGCAACCTTTCCAATTACATTCATGTTTACGCTGGGAATGATCTTCATCTCAGGAATGCAGGTTTGTCTGTTCCTATTGAGCTACATCATGAAACAATATACGCGATAGGTGAAATGCAAATTCATTTCACTCGATAAGGAATTTTGCAGCATTTACATGGCACCAAAAACAAACCACAATCCAGCATCACCTTTTCCCAGATACCCACCAAATTTTTTCACTGCATAGTTCTCTGAATCTTTCTTTTCTTTTGTAGTCTCGAAACTTCGAAGTGACCAGTTCGTTCTCTGGCGCATCATCTGAGAGTAGCCCTCCAAGCTCTAGACCAGCCACATGTCTTTCTTTCCTGAGTCACACTCTTGTACAAGACGACGAGGCCCAGTCTTTTCCCAGGCCCGAGCCCTTTTCTTTTCCTAATCTTTTTCCTAGGAGTTTCAATGGAACTCTTTCAGATGGGCCCTTTCTAACGGAATCTCGGTTCCTCGAGGAAATCAAGATTCACAGATTGGAGGAAAGTAAAGAACTGGGAACGTCTTGCTAAACGGAGCTGAACCTTGGGCTTGCGAGCTGGAAGAAGAACCGGGAACTTCGTCCAAGACCGCGGGCACTCAAACGCCATGCCGTCCCGTCCTGATATGTCTCTGAAACGGAGCCGAACCTTGGCCTTGCGAGCTGGAAGAAGAACCGGGAACTTTTGTTGGGAAAATATGGTTTCAAATTGGGTAGAACAATGAAGTCGGATCAACTAATTAAGTCGGACTTTGAGGTGTGATATCACTTTCTTTAAGGATTTATTTGCCCCACAACGTTGCTAATGATCACCGGCAAATTTCCTCCAAGATACAACAAAGTCTCAAATGAGAATACCAGATAGCAATTCTAGTATTTATTCAGGATTTCTCATGGGAAATAATTAGAAACAATGGCTATTGTTTCTTTCGAAAGAAAAACGAAAAAATGAAAGAAGATGTGTGTTTGATTTCAAAACAAACGTACTTATATATGTCTTTCGAATAGAGGTAACTCTTCAAAAGATTGCAAAAAGAATAAAGGCAACATTTCATGAAAGGTTGCAAAATGAATAGGTACGTCTCAAATATTACGTTGAAAAGACATAAAAAATGATCGTCGCTTAATGCCAAATCTTGTCCATGTGCGCACTCACATCTTTTCGATGTGGGACAAGGTACCTCTTCATTTGTTTTATAAACAAATTACCAACAATCCCCCACTTTTGTTTATTAAACAAAAACAAGAAATAAAACATTAGAAATATATAGCCAAAATTTTTGTGAGATTAATATACATACATAAAGGTCTGTTTCGAGTTAAACCTTTACTTAGTGCAAGCATCTCAAAGCTTTATCAAAGTAACAAGTAGCTCGGCTTTAAACTTGTACTTTTATATGATAGAACCGGACATACCACACATTTATTAACCTCTTGTTTTAGTGAGAAGTTCTATATTACTCAACACTATTATGGCCTTGTGCTTGATCCTATTTCATGAACTCTCTAGAAAGCAATCCTAACTTTCGTAAGAAGCGGCACCACTTCTAAGCTCATATAGGTGAAGTATCTATTATGTGTTTCTGTTACTATCAACACATTATAAGTTTGTACTATACTTCATTAAGAATTCAATCAAACCTACAAAACATAACAGATGATATCGATTTCTCATATCAGGGTTACGTCAGTATCAAACAATCACATTCCGTAACTTGTTTTTACCTATTAAACCTTATAACTAGTGATATTCTAGAAAAAAGGTCGGGTTACCATTACTGGTGATTTTAATTAAAGGGTTTCAGCCCCGTTTCTTATGAGGTCATTATTACCATGTCTCTTGGTAAAGCCTTTGTCAAGGGATCGACTAGATTATTACTTGACCTCATGTAGACAATTATTATGGTACTATCATTAATCAATTGTCTCACATATTCATATCTTAGACTAATATGTCTAAACTTATCATTATAGGTGCTACTATAGGTTCTTACCAAAGTAGCCTAACTATCACAAAGGGATAGAAATAAGAGATATATGACTATGCCATAATTTGATATCCAATAACAAATTCCTAATCTATCAACCTCTTTCCCACTTGCTACTAAGCAATGATTCAAATTTCATAATTGAGTGAATTATGCACATTTGTTTCTTGCTCGCCCAAGAAACAACGCTTCCACGTAATGTGACAATTAATCCATTAGTGGATTATTTCTCTCACACTTGTAATCCAACTAGTATCGGTATATCTTTCTAATATAGCCGGATTATTATAGAACAATAAGATAACCCTCCAATAAGATAACCCTCCAATGTTTTATATTGGATTACTAGTATTTACTCAACTTACATATACAAAAAGTAATATCAGGTCTAGTATAATATATCACATATATTAAAGACCCAAAGCACTCACATTAAAAACTCCCACCAGGAATCAAATGGAGTACTTACATATTTGAAAACAAGATGTTTAAATTTATACATCTTATCCATATAATCACTTTGGCTCAAAGAATAACCCCCACTATTTTTAATTTTAATACTTAAGATAGTATCTGTTTCATCCAAATTTTTCATTTTGAAAATGAAAGTCGACACTTCTTAATCAAAATGATTCTAGTCATATTAATTCCAAATTCCCCCTTCGGACATAACCCCACTTCAAGAATATTTCAAAAGGTAATTAATCGAAATTATGCATCATCAAATTTTCATCCTCGATGAAATACATACTTCAAACTAGTAAATCAATGCAATTCTATTCTCTTGGCTCATTTATGCTATTCCATAGAATCAAATCTATGAGGGGCAAGGATAACAAATAAAACACATTAGAACCAAACAAGGGACACCTGAAAACCCATTCAGTATCTCTATATCGCCTCCATAAATAGAGCACTGCATATTAGCCCATGCATGTAATGACATTCTCTAACAATCCAATAAATGAGAGCAAATCGAGTATGGAGGTATCAAAAGCACATAAACTAGCATTGAAAGGGAAAAAACAATTCATGGAACGGAATCAACAACATTGTATAAGCCGAAACCTTCCGAAATATACGATAAGATCCATACCTTGCGCTTGATCTTGTGGTTCGGAGTCTCAGCTTCCTCAACGTCGGGCACGAAGGTCGTGGACTGCTTGGGCAATATCAGGGCTATGCTACATAATGTTGACAAGAATCTTGCACGCTAGCATCAAGACCGACGGCATCAGACACAAACCCAATAGACCTGGGTCCCTAACAGTGGTATACACAGCATAGCCCTTCTCAAGCAAAAGCTTGATCAGCAAAGAAGCCACGAAACCAGTCCCTCCAATAACACCTTTTTGTTCCCTCCAATCCCTATTTTTTTTTTCATCTAACCTCGTTTTTTCATGATAAAAATTTCTGAAAGCTCTCATGTCATCCTTCTCAGGACCCACTGTCAGTACGCTTTGGTCAAATGCAATTGGAGCAATGGCGGACGAGGGAGACTACTGAAGAGGGTCCCTGTAGGAAGAGTCATCGTCCTCTTTGCGCGTCTCTTCGCAACAAAGAAGGCATCACAACATTTCAAGAAGCACATATAGCATAGTTTTCTTCTTCTGCACTCGCAAATAAATTACTTAAAGCTGCCCAAAAGTTAGGCAATGACTAAGAGTGAAAACGACCTATTAACCTTCACCATGTTACGAACATAAGCATTAGCACGAAGGTGGGTTGCTGCTAAGCTTTCGGCAACCGTAAGATATGTGATTGACGAGGGTAGTAGACACGATTACCATCGGCTAAGCTGGATCCATCCACTCATTGATTCTCATCATGGCTATTGAGACCCTCAAATTTTCGCTACCTATGGCAAGTGGACTTTTACGCTTCTCGAATTCCAATTTACGCTACCCTCAAAGAAGGACATTATCAATCATTAACTGAAATCCTCCATCCACTTATTGATAGATTGGCAACTGGATTGATGGCTAAAACTTCTGTTACCGTCGTCGTTCGCTTCTGGCTCTCGGCCATGAAGCAGAGCAGAACAGAGCACGTAGCCCGACGACTTGGGCCTCTGCAGGACGACACTCCTGTAGTTGCCCCCTTCAGCCCGAAAACCGAGGTGGAAACGGAAGCGTCGCCGACCGGAGTCGCCACCCTCTCTCTAAGTCTCAGTTGAAGTTTCAGTCTCTCTCTGTTTTCTACGTAAGAACAACCGGTCGCCATAGCTTCACGAAACGAACCGACACCGCTTCTGCCGCCCTGTGAAACCGACAAACCGCCACCCGAATCGGCACCCACGCCGGCCAAACCGTCGTCCGCAAAGCCCGCGTCCGCGTCCTTCCCCGCAACGACGCAAATGACCGAATCCCTACAATCGCCTCTCGCCTCATCCCCCATGCTGCTACCGGGACCGCCCACGTGTACCTCGCCCAGCGTCATACGCGGAGGCCTCGCCGCATCACCGATACCGCACCACCCCCGGCCCCGCCGCGCGGCCGGAGACCGGACGTTCCAGATCGCGGGTCGCCGGCGATCTGGAACGCGAGCTTAAGCGTCTCGACCGACCAGAGTAAACGGAGAGCGAAAGAGGGGAAAACTGGCGGTCAATAGCGGCACGGCTATGTTCGTCGCTAACACCAAAATGCGCTCGGAATCTTCAATGGCCATCAAACGAGAGGGAGAAGTAAGTCGTGCGTGCGCGTCTGCAAACCCTAGACCGCGAGGGTAAATTTTTTTTTTTTTCGTCCTTGCCTCCTTCCTTGCTTCCCTTTTTTTTTTTCTTTTCTCTTACTTTTGTTGATATCTGATTTTTACTCGATAAAAAAAATAAAAAATAAAAAATAAAAAATAAAAAAATAAAGAGAAAACCCCAATTAGTTCGCAATTAATCGTCGCTGTTCATCAATAATGCATCATGGTCGTTGAAATAGGCATGTGCTCAATTAGAGAACTCTTAAACTAGGAAGATCAAATCCTAGCCCTTAGTTCAAGGGCTGAGATCTGATTTGGTCTGAAAATATATAAAGAGAAAAAAGAAAAAAAGAAAGGGGGGATTCGACTGATCCATTTTCACTCTCTGGACAACCGTTTCTCTCTCTCTCTCTCCCGCGCTCGCTCAAAAACACACACTCTCTCTCTTGGGCTCTCTTGGATTCTCTCTCGGGTTCGCTCGATCGGGGATATCAGAAAACGGTTGTGGTTACAAAGAAGGGCGACGACACTAACGTCTCTCTTTCGCCGGATCAGAGGCGTTCTCTTGAAGATTTCTCGGATTTCCGGCGGAAACAAGAGAACCGGTTTCTCCCTCTCGATCACTCTCTCGACGTGGTCTTGAATCTCCGGCGGAAACCAGAGAACCGGTCTCTCCCTCTCAATCGCTCTTGGTTCCGGTGTTTCTGAGAGTTTTTCGACAGATTTCTCTCTCGGTTTAAGGCAAGGATTGGTGACATCGGCGACGACGCCCGCGCTTAACCGATCTTCTCTCTGGATCGGGCTCACCAGATCGGCGAAGGTTTTCCTCCATTGGCGAGCGATTGGAGATCAAGCGCCGGCGGTTGGAGATCGTGAGGATCTGATTCTTTCTCAGAGATCGGACGCTTGTTTGCTCGATCGGTGGTTCTCTCTCTGGATCGGGCTCGCTAGATCAGGTTCTCTCTCTATTCCTCTCTCTTGTTTGCTTTGTCTCGCGGACGATCTGTCGCTCTCTCTCTTGGATTGCTCTCTGTGGCTCGATCACTTTGTCTCGCGGACGATCTGTCGCGTTGTTTTTCTCTCAGCTGCTTTTTGGTTCGATTAGGTAACATCTTTGCTATTGGCCTATTTGTATCACCTATACCAACATTTAGAAGAATCATCGAAACCGCCGACGGAGCAGCTCTCTAGGCTGTCTTATATATATGCTCTCTTGAACTGTTTGCTTTGCACATGGTATAGACGCCGCTAATATCGAGTAATAACATGATGGTCATGACGATGAACTCCACGGATGCATCTTTTTTCGGTTGGAATATATAGTTCTCTATGTGATATATGCAGATAAACAGAAAAGATGATGATGTTGGAATTGCTCTTGGTTGTTCTTAGCATTTTTGTAATTGTAATAGTTACAAGCTTACCTGTATCAGATGCTGACCCGCGGAGGGATATTGTTGGGATTATAAGTATTATCTCCAGCATATTTCTTTCAAATTTGATGATGCATTGAATCAAAATTTTGTTTTCTAGTTGTTACATTCGGCATGATTGGATATTAGAACTTAGATGGGTAGAGATATATCGTTAGCCACAGCAATAAAGAAATTTAAATGTCTTGAAACAGAAGCATGTCATCTTGCTTGTTCACTTCATTCAATGGTCATTTTCGGGCTCCAAAGGACTGATAGATGTGTCCATGCATTTGATTTTCCTGTTTGGCCTTGTTCGAAATGTAAGAAAGGTGGCTAGCTTAACTCCCACTTTTGTAGATATAAGAAAGGTAGATTGCTGTTTTTACCTCTTTTTATATGTTGATGCTGGTGCCATATTTTGAGGTTACCTAAGCTTTTAGCATCTTAGTCCAGAGAAGTCCTGAATTTTTCTCATCTATACGTACGCTCACTTTAAATACATGAGGTTTATTTTGATTTTTTTACTTCTCACCTTGATACGAGCTGGTTGCTGTGGTTTTTTGTGTTCAAGTCTTCATGGAGGTTGAAGATGTTCGATTATCTTTCCAATGAGCTATAGAATGCCCTAATCGGACCTCATTTAATATGGTTTTTGTCTGTCCAAAGTCTGGTCCAGAATCTGCCAAATATTTGTCTCTCTGTTTCGGATGACCTTCTGTGTAAATCACTTGATATGAACTGGTAGATGATGTTATTATGACTTAATGTCTTCTAGATAATTGTAATAGGCATCTCAAGCTTTAAAATGACATATTGCATGCCTGAATCGACCATCATTTGCCATGTTTAACATTATTTTTCTAATCCATTCTGAAATCTGGAATTTGCCATGATCAGAAATGCATATTCTGTTTTTGCATGGGCCTGATTGTCTGCCACTTTCCTACGATCTTTTAAGCATAGATTTTGAGGTTGATGATACAAAAAAGTAAATCACGTGTGGAATGGTCTTGCTCTATTGTTCTCTTTTTTTAGCAAAGTTTTGTTGTTTGATAATTGATATTAGATATCCACCATCAAACCAATTTCCAACACTAATCACTTTGCCCAAAGAGCTTATTTGTGTTCTATCGATCCAAACTCGGTGTTTTTGTTTGTAAAGATGTCCAGAGTTATGTTGTTCTTTAGTATCAATATTTCTTTGCTTGCTGCTCATATGTCCTGTGTGTGGAATTGTTTAGCTATGTCATTGATGTGCTGTTCGCTGTTCATGTGTGCATTTGCTATGTTAACTGATGTTGAAGATGTACATAATATTAGTCCTCTAAGCTGCTGGATGTGAGAAGTTCTGATATGAATGACCTGAGACTGATGTTATGTTGTTCTTGAGGTGCATAAATATGCATGGTGAGATGGGCATGTATGGATATGGATTGCTCATCACATTGTCATCGTTTCCAGATTTGAATATAATAAGAAAGTTTGCTGGCCATTTTGTTCTCATGGGAAATGCGAGGATTTTCAATGTCATTTTGGGAGTGTTCTAGTTGTGCGAATATATAGAGAGAATGCCGCATTGATGTTACATTTGTTTTCCATCAAATTGGGGCAATTCAATGCTTGAAACATATAAGAAATGATAATATTCCATGTTGCCCTGTTCTATGGTAGATTGACTAGTTCATATTCTGGTATTTTTTGGAAATTCATGTGTTGATATGATGATGGTGTCTCTATGAGATCTATTTGGGATATCACCTAGAATTTGATTTAGAGACTTTGTGACTTTAGTCACTCTTTTGAATATAAAATATGTCTTGCTTTTGATTGTTTTGATACGTGATGATTGTTTCTTTCATTTGTATGCATCTAGTCATCCAGATTTCTTAAATTAGGTTTAGAATAGGATCTTGAACATGGATAAAGCGTGAGATGGTGGAGGTTGATGTCCATTCCGATCATTGTCATGTACTATTTGTTTTTCCGACATATGTTTCGGGTTCCATGCATTGTATAAAACTCGACGAGTTGCGGGTTTTCTTTCTTTCCTAATTGATTTCTCTTTTTTTTATTATTATTTTATATTAGGATTGCATGATTAAGTTTATTGCTTTTCTTGCTTGTTTACTTCATGTCTTGCAATTTCAATTTCATTGAATGTTTTCCTTTCATTTCTTAGGAATAGAATAGAATAAAAGTAATCCACCACGCATGACCACTTAGTATAAAATTGATGATCTCGAAAATGTAAAAAGAGACGCATGGACATGTTAGAAAAACACAACATACTATTTAGGTATCGAAAGGGCACTAATAGCTATATTAGCGTAATCCAAGTTCCCGAATCTAGATATCTGATTGCGTAGGAATCGAGAGAACTCTCTTGACCCTCGATTGGGTTTTCTAGCCGACCCCTAAAAATAAGGCTAGTGGCAACTCCCGTATATTCTTAGGTTGTTAAATACCTATATCATATAAATAAACCCACTCAAGGCTATGGTACGAGCTTGGGAGAGCTCGCCATCTCGTGAGGGAACTCTCGTGATTAAAGTACCCCTAAACCTGACCTTTCCCACCTTGGACATTCGAGGGTGGCGAGATCGGGTTGCGACAACTTTGTGTTAGACTCTTCTTCCAGCAAATTTTCTCTCTCGCCCTTCTTCCACGCACAAACCCATAATCTCAGCCAACAAGACCAAGACAGGCTTGAAGTAAACCAAATTGTCGTGCAAAGGCTCACACTAGCAAATGATTGTCCGCCAAGCATGCTCATGAGCGGCCGAGACACACAACCGGGCAACAGACGCCAAGACATTAAGCCTCACCAGCAACTTCTGCTTCTGACGATAAACTCTGATTCCATTGTTGCACAAATAAATCCTTAAAATTGTTGGAAAAAATATGGTTTTGAATTGGGTAGAACAATGAAGTCAGATCGAGTAATTAAATCAGACTTTCAGGCGTGATATCACTTTCTTTAAGGATTTATTTGCCTCACAACATTGCTAATGGTCACCGGCAAATTTCCTCCAAGATACAACAAAGTCTCAAATGAGAATACTAGATAGCAATTTGAGTATTGCTTCAGGATCTCTCATGGGAAATAATTGGAAACAATGGATGTTGTTTTGTTCGAAAGAAAAACGAAAAAATGAAAGAAGATGTGTGTTTGATTTCAAAACAAATGTAATTATATATATCTTTCGAATAGAGGTAACTCTTCAAAAGGTTGCAAAAAGAATAAAGGCAGCATTGCAAAATGAACATGTACGTCTCAAAGATTACGTTGAAAAGACATAAAAAATGATCGTCGGTTAGTGCCAAATCTCATCCATGTGCATACTCACATCTTTTTGATGTGGGACAAGGCACCTCTTCATTTGTTTTATAAACAAATTACCAACAACTTCGTCCAGGACCGCGGGCACTCAAACGCCAAGCTGTCCCGTCCTGATATGTCTCTGAAATGGAGCAAGTAATTGAGCTCGGCTTCTGGGTTTCTGGAGCTCAGAGCTGAGCTAGTTGGAACTTGAAACGAAGAGAGAAAATCATTTGATTCATAGAAAGGAGCGGACCCCACCCACAATAATTCTTAGTTTTTTTTTTTTTTTTTTGGGTTTCATATAGCTTAGGAGCACAACACTAGCAGTAAGAAAAAGGCCCCGTTAAAGCAAAGGCTGTCGATTTTTTATTTTTATTTTTTTAAAGAGCCACTCATATTAAGAAAAATTATGAAAAAAAAAAAATGAATTTGCTGGACATCAATAGCAATGCTTAAACGGTGTCGTACGACACACCCGACTCATAAAATGAGTGACGCCACACCTTTAGACAAGCCAACTTCATGAGAAGCCAGACATTCAGATGAATATATGTTGTACAAGTTACAACACACCCGCTCACACCGTTAAGGGAACGAGCAAAAGTAAATGGATCCAATGGTTGTTAACCCTCAGGGTCGTCTCTCAGTTATTTTGCCCCATGGAAACATAAACCCCTAGCCTATGACGAATACATGTCCAATGCACATCTTATTTTGCCATGAAGTACAATTATCTCCTACTACATCATAATAATTCACAAAATCTCATGAGAGTAATTTTGCGCTGATAAGTCAAGATCCCATTAATTATCCCCTCTAATCCAACTAAATTTGTGCAATGCTTTAGTCACGAGAAATAAAAGACCCATAGATCACGTTCATAGAGTTTGATTATCTTAATTGTATCTTAATTGATTAATTTCTTCTTAAAAATGATATATTCCTTTCCAATTTGGTCTTTTAGAGACCAAATTGCATAAATCTTTGACCCACAGGAGTCCCAAGTGGGCGAAATGATGAGAACTAGACCAAACCGGTCAAAAACCGACCAAACCGAATGGAAGCTGGCTGGTTCCTAACCTTGATGACTAGTTTTGGGATCCTCTAAATGTCAATTTCACTTCTGCACCTTCAATTTCCCAAAATTTTATAGATTGATTCTCAAATTTCATCAAATTACAAATTAACCTATAATTAGACATTTTGATGTAATTCTCGATTTTGACTTGGGTTTTTGCAAATCAAATCCACTAGTTCAATTAATCGACACCTCTAGATCATATTAGAGCCTTTAAAAACAATTTTTGACCGTTGGATCAAAATTTTGACTGTCGGATTGAACCAACGACTGCAATTGCTTAACTAAGGGCAGTATATAAGTCCAATTTTCCCTCCATTTTAGGGGAGGCCTCACTTGTACGAAATTATACTCTCTCTACCAGATCTCTCTCTCTTGCTCTCTCTCCTCTCTGTTTTCTAGCCTAACCACCTCTCTTTTTTTCTCTCTACATCAAATCGTCTACCACCGTCGATCTCATGCCGATGAACCACCGGTTGCCGATTCAGCGAGCGACCACACCTTCTTGTCCTAGCCATTGCAAGTCAATGATTAGCTTAGTTTTGTCTGGAACTCTTCCAATTAAACCAAGTTCCTTGGTGATACAAATCGGTCCATGTGGATCGGTTCGGTATTGATCCAAGCTGGCGATTCAATCGGTTCAAAGTTGATCATTGCTATCCAGATTTGATCCTTGGAGTTTGATCGAAGTTCCAGCGAAACTTTCGATTGATTGCGATCAAAATCGACAAAAACACATCAAAAGGTAACAATCTCGATCTCAAACCTCATGAAGCGAGATCGGATTAATCGGTTGGGGCTATGGGTTAATTTTAGGAAAATATACTATGTTTAGATGTTAAATCAAATGATTTGGATATTGATTTGCTGTGTTTGAGTATTCTTGATTAATCTTGAATGATTGACTTGATTTGGCCTTAAACTAGTATTTTCGTCTCCTTGAACCGACTTATTGTTTTGGCCAAAACGAGGTTTGAAATGACCTTATTTGAGTTTGAGTCCTTCTAAACTTTGATAGTACACATCACTAGCTTCAAATTGATAGGTTGCATGCCCCGATCGAACATCGTTTGAGCGATTCTGCAAAAGAGTTTAGGTTAGTTTTCAACTCTATTCTTGTTCTGCCTTTTTTTTTTTTTTGTAAAATTTCCTGTGTTGATTTCTAGAGAAAATTTCCTTATGAATGTTGTTTGCTATTGTCTTAAGAATTTTCTGTATTTTTTTTGGAATTTTTAGATATGATTAGCTAGTTCAAAACCGTTTAGATCTGAACCTAGGTCAATCTGCTCTATGTTGATTCCTGATTTTTTTCATTTTTATATTGATTGCTGTGTTGAGTTATGAAGGAACTTTCCTTCATAAAAGTTGCTTTTAATTATGTGGAGAACATATTGCAATTTTTTCGTAATTTTTGGATTTTTTTTTTAACTAGGCCAAAATTTCCTAGATCAGAACATAGGACAAGCTCCCTACACTATTATGAATTGTGATTTGCTGAAATTGAGTCCATAAATGAGTTTGGTTGGTATCCAATCCTTTAAGAAAATTGAAATACATGGTGTATATCTTCAATTAATACATGCTTTGCAAAGTCTTGATGTTGGCAAGTGAGTCAATTGCATGAATAAAGGTGAAAATGTTCTGCAGCAATACATAATTTAGATATGCATTTTTGTTTTGCTATTTTTGTTATGATTCATGTGATCATATTTAGGTTTCGAGCTCTTAATAAGAAATATTCATCATTGAATGCTCTATATGTAAGATTTTTTGTAAGATTTTTGCATGTCTTGAAATGACTGAAATCATGCCTATTTTGTGAAGTTGATGCTAAAACGAAAGCTTACTATATATACATCTTACCATGCTTGTTTGAGTCATTTAGAGTCCAAATTTTGCAATTATGTCTTTTGATGATTAAACTGCATGTTACAAGGTTTGCATATATGTTTAGGTCATATCTTTTGAAAATCATTTTGCACATTAAATTTATGTCACAAAAGTATTCATTACACTTAGGATTCCTAAGCATATCATTAGGAATCTTGAACTATTTCATGATGTCATTTAAATTGTATGACATTTTGTATGTCGACCTAGGATTAGATGATTATCCAAACTTTCCATTTCATCTTATCATAAGTCTCATGTGATTTCTTCATGCATTTGAATGATTTTGAGGTTTTTTAATGCATGCTTGTGCTTTGTTTTCTTAGTTATTGACACGCACTCTTAGAAATCTCAATCTTAGGGTACATAATTGACCTAATTTGGATTTGAGCCATTCTAGGAAGTCGAAAGGCACTCTTAGAGGTTTTCAATGCTGCTGATTTTACATAGATCGCTCATTGTTTGGACCACTTTCCATTTTTTTTATTTAAAAACTAGATCAAAATCTGACATGGGATAAAATTCGACCCCCATTCCAACCTCTGTTTGGACAGACCTTGACATTTTTGTTCCATTTTTTATATTAGGATTCTATACTTGGCCTCTCAATGAAACTTGTTGTTCATCATGTTGGCTATGTTGTGTGTAAATTTGGTGATTTTTAGACTTGTTTTGATAGGACAAATCCTTGCAATATTGGCTAAGTATCCTATTGTTTTAACAATTTTCTGACCTGCTGTTGCTTGTTTTTTGATTTTTGTAAAATAATGGCTTGTTTAGGAAAAATTTCTTCACGAAAGTTGTTCATTATCATAACGTGCATACTAGGGAATTTTTCCACAGCTAGATTGTCAATGGGCATTACTCAATTTTGTTAACTTGACATGTTTGGTCTGAAATTTCTTAATGTGAACCTTGGGTTGTGTTTATTTAGTTGCACCTTTTAGGTTATTTTGTGCATGAAATTAGGCCATGTCATCTTCATGGAAGTTGTTCTAAATGCTTTGATCTTTATTGTTAAACAATTAGCCTTTCCAAATTGCATCTTTCAAAAATACTTTGGTACTTGTGATGTTTCCCAAAAATAATATCTAAGAAATTCTTTTCCAAAACTCGATTTGGCTTAGGAAAAGTCATGATTTGGACCATATTCAAAATGCCTCGCGACGCTTGTGAGTGCATTTATGCGAGCCTTGAACTAGCCTTGGCAATTGAATGTGTCCCATAACTTAGATGTTCCTTAATCCTAAATATTTTCAAACCTCTTTAAAAGTCTATTTGACATTGTGAAAAGTCACGGTTTAAATTGTATTCAAAATGCCTACGATGCTTGTGAGTGCATTTATGTGAGTCTCGAGCTAGCCTTGGTAATTGAATGTCTTTCATAGTCGAAATAGCACTTTGTCTCAAAATTTTGTGGATGATTTTGAAAGATGTCTTTGAAACATCACATGTACCCCCCATGCATACAATCACTTTATATTTTCTAGGATTGCATGATAGATTTACAACTTTCCTTAATTTTTTAGTTACTGCTTTGCAATTTTCAATTCAATTGGATGTTTTCTTTTCATTTTCTTTAGAAATAGAATAGCATGTAAATGATCAACCACGCATGATCGCTTAGCTTAGGACTAATGATCTCAAAAATGTAATAGAAAATGCGTGGACACATTAGGTAAACACAACATACTATTTTGGTACCGAAAGAATGCTAATAGAAATATTGGTGTAACCTAAGTCTCTGAACCTAGATATCTGGACCTAAATATCTGGTTACATAGGAATCGAGGGAACACTCCTGACCCTCGATTGGGTTTCTAGCCAACCCTACAAGAAGCTAGTGGCGACTCCTATCTTATTTTTAAGTTGTCATAAACAACTAGACCATATAAATGAATCCGTTGCGCGGGGTATGATTTTTGATGAAATTACAATGGTTTAGCATAGTCGATGTGGGAGTACCCTAAAGGATGAAGTGAAGCCATCCTTATGGGCGAATGTGGGCATAGATTGCAACACTCCGCTGTCACGCGGGGTACGGGGTTAGGAGAGCTCGCGATCTTGTGAAGGGAGCTTCAACTATACAATCGAGTATTCTTTATTTGACATGAATAGTTGAAGGGAATTCTCTGAAGAGAAAATGGATTATGGGAGTGTGTGACTTGAACTATTGATTGGGCCGTGTAGATAAATATATGCCTTTATCTGCCATATTGGAATTCACAACCAAATGTGTCTTTGTTCCAACCACCCCGTAAAAGCCCTATAAAGGGGATAGGCTGGTTTGTTTGAAGAGAATCTTTTCTAAGATCTATGATTAGACCCGATCATATCGTACATGAATAGGCTCCGTAAGATCCAAAGAGAATAAGTAATGTGATTTAAGACATATTTTGTTTTAGCTATTTTACTTACTTAATAGTATAGAAATGCAGCAATTTCCTCCGTATCGACCGATTTATGATACTATCGAAGTGAAACAAGGGGTCTAAAGAAAGAAGAATAGAGGCTAGACTATATCAAGAATAAGTAAATCCTTTGTATTTAAGGTAAAATAAAAAGTTTCAAGATATTTGGGGGATAAAGTTCAATTGCAAGGTCTGAGACGACCCAAAAGCACTTGATCATGATGAACTTTGTAAGCTTACTTGGGTCTTGAGCATTTACTTGTAAGAACGGAATTCCTTGCAATGGGTAGTTGCAAGTTGCAATGCAATTGTGAAAATGGAATCCGGTCAATTTATTCTTACATATGAGAGGCTTGACCTAAAAGGCGAGGTGATAACATCTTTTGGAACACAAGCATTTAATGAACTCTTGTGATCGAGTACCCTTACACTCGACTTTCCCCCTTTCCTTTCCTCACGAGAGGGTATGATGGGCGGCGAGATCGGGTCGCAATAGGCTTTGCGACTTCGTTGGGGATTGGTTACTAGATTAAGAGGACTTGAAGCCGTTTGAAAATGGTTGTTGTGTTAAACTAACGTGTTTTTCGTAGGATCACTTACATGTCAAAGTTGCGTGGAAAATCAGGTTAGTTGCTAACCATGTGTTTAATGGTCTTGTAGGTGGGAGTTATAAGGGATGAAGTGAGTGTAAACCCTTTGTTTTGCAGGTGGAGTAAGGATGTATGAATGTATGAGGTTTTATATTGAAGTGTTGGATGTCTAAGTTTAAATGCATGTTTATGAGCTTTAGCATGACACCGCACACATAACCGTAGTCTAAAACCCCGATCGCCCAATTTAGGACCTTAGGGGGGTTTGTGGGGGAAATCTGCAAGTGAATACTTGTTGCGAGCTGATCTTGCCGCCCTCGATCCCTTGCTACAGGGAAAGGAGGGGGAAATGTCAGATTTAGGGATACTTGATCACGAGAGTTCCTTCACGGCTTGTATTCTGAAAGAGATCATCACCTCGCCTTTCGGGTCAAGCCTCTCGTGGGTTCTCTCCACGAGATCGCGAGTTCTCCTAAACTCGTACCCCACATGACAGCGGAGAGCCGCGACTGCACTCCACACGAGCGACACACCTCGAAAGAGGAGGTTTGATGTGAATATCGGATTTAAGGGTACCTTTACCATGGTAGCTCTTTCGATAGTATACTTTGCCCATAAGGATGGCATCACTTTATCATTTGGGGTATTGCCACATCAAGAATGCTAAACCATGGTGAGTTTCATCAAAACTCGTACTTCATGTGACAAGATCATTTATACGGCCTAGTTGTTTATGATAACCTAAAAATAAGATAGGAATTGCCACTAGCCTCGTTTTGGTCAGCTAGAAACCCAATCGAGGGTCGAGAGTGTTCTCTCAATTCCTACGTAATTAGATATATGGATTTGGAGACTTAGGTTACGTTAATATTTCTATTAACGCCATTTTGGTATCTAAATAGTAAGTTGTGTTTTCCTAACATGTCCATGCATTTCTTCTTATATTTTCGGGATCATTAGTCCTAGACTAAGTGATCATGCATGGTTAGTCATTTTTATACAATTCTAGTTCTAGAAAACAAGAAAAGAAAGTAATTAATGGAATTGAAATTACGAGACAGTAAGTAAACAATCACGGAAGTAGTAAATCTACCATACAATCCTAGAAAATATAAAAGAGAAACACAATTGAAAAAGATAAGAGGAAGGGAGAACCCGTAACTTTGTCGGGCTTTATACAACGAATGGAACCCGAGACATATGTCGGGAAATAAATAGTACATGATAATGGTTGGAATGGACATTGACCTCCACCATCTTTGCGCTTTCTCCATCTTTGGGGTCCTAATTTAACCCTAATCTATAAATCCATAACTAGGTACATACAATAGAAAGAAACAAGCATACACATCGTAACAATAAAAATATGACATCATGTCAAGATCAATCATTTAAAGAAAGTTAAATGCAAAAATCATATTTTAGGGTTCCGGGTTGGCCTTTGTCTTTCATGCGAGCGTTCCACTAAAACACTTATCTAATCCATTTTTGTGACTTATAGCAATTATTGACCAATTATGTTTTCGCATGGCCAATAACGCTTATAAGTCTCCTAATCAAGCGATTTATGTGATCCCAAAGTTTTTCCTTGGCATCATGCATCGACCTTACTATTCATCTAAAAATCACATGCATTGAAGAAATTTAAACATGCGATAGGTCTTTTGAATCTTATTTCTCAACCAATCATACAGATGAGTAAGCCATCGGCATATCACTTATTACCAAAGTCACGCGCCAATCACAAACACATACGTTTCTAGTAAATGGCGTGATTATTGTTCCCATGTTTAGATTCTGATTTAGATTTGAAAATGGAAAATGGTGTAAATGATGAGCGATTTGCATGAAATTAGTGGCATTAGAAACCTCTAAATGTGCCTTATGACTTCCTAGAAGGGCTCGAGTCCAAACTAGGTCAATTAAGTGCTCTAAGTTCAGAATCTCTAATGATGCGCATGTTAGTAACTAAAACACAAAACATAAACGTACATCAATAGATCTCAAAACCATTCAAGTAATACAAAAACGACATGAAAAAAAATCTCATGCGACATAGAATTAAATGTGACAAACAATTGGGGTGATCATCTAACCTTGAATCGGCATAAGAAAATATCATACAATTCGATGACAATACAAGATGAGTCAAGATTCATGATAAAATGCTTGAGGGTTTCAGGCTAAACATGAGCTCTCTTACGGCACATATTAATTAGGCAAAATGACACTCAAATGCAATGACATGAACATGTACTTAAATCTTGTAACATGAAACTTAAGTGTCAAGAAGACATTATCATAAAATTTGGAATCCAAATTACTCAAAAAACATGGCAAGATGCATGTAGAGTAATATTTGGTTTCATCATTAGCCTCACAGAATGCACAAGATTTCAAATCAATTATCAAGGATCCATCATGATCTTGAGGAGTGGAGTAATTAGCTTAGTGAGTTTGACTTGCTAAATCGGCACAACACTCTGATTACGGTTTAGGGTTTAGGGTTTAAGGGTTAGGGCCTTTGGGCCTGGGGTTAGGAGTTAGGGCCTTTAGGGGTTAGGGCCAGGGGTTGGGGTGGTTTTAGGGCCTGGGCCTGGGGGCCTTAGGTCCAGGGTCCAGGGTCCAGGGTCCAGGGTTTTAGGTCCAGGCTTAGGCCTGGGGCCTAGGGTCCAGGGGGGCAGGGCCTAGGGCCAGGGGCCAGGGTCCAGGGTCCAGGGTCCAGGGTCCAGGTCCAGGGTCCAGGGTCCAGGGTCCAGGGTCCAGGGTCCAGGGTCCAGGGTCCAGGGTCCAGGTCCAGGGTCCAGGGTCCAGGGTCCTGGGTCCAGGGTCCAGGGGTCCAGGGGGTCCAGGGGGCCTGGGGGCCAGGGTCCAGGGTCCTGGGTCCAGGGTCCAGGGTCCTGGGGGCCTAGGTCCAGGGGCCCAGGGGCCTGGGGCCTGGGGCCTGGGGGCCCAGGCCAGGGCCAGGGTCCAGGCCCAGGGCCCAGGGCCCAGGCCCAGGCCCAGGCCCAGGCCCAGGGCCCAGGCCCAGGCCCAGGCCTAGGCCCAGGCCCAGGCCCAGGCCCAGGCCCCTAGGCCCAGGCCCAGGCCCAGGGCCCAGGCCCAGGCCCAGGCCTAGGCCCAGGCCCAGGCCCAGGCCCAGGCCCAGGCCCAGGCCCAGGCCCAGGCCCAGGCCCAGGCCCAGGCCCAGGCCCAGGCCCAGGCCCAGGCCCAGGCCCAGGGCCCAGGCCCAGGCCCAGGCCCAGGCCCAGGCCCAGGCCCAGGGCCCAGGCCCAGGCCCAGGCCCAGGCCCAGGCCCAGGCCCAGGCCCAGGGCCCAGGCCCAGGCCCAGGCCCAGGCCCAGGCCCAGGGCCCAGGCCCAGGCCCAGGCCCAGGCCCAGGCCCAGGCCCAGGCCCAGGCCCAGGCCCAGGCCCAGGCCCAGGCCCAGGCCCAGGCCCAGGCCCAGGCCCAGGCCCAGGCCCAGGCCCAGGCCCAGGCCCAGGGCCAGGGCCCAGGCCCAGGCCTAGGCCCAGGGCCCAGGGGCCCAGGGCCCAGGCCCAGGCCCAGGCCCAGGGCCCAGGGCCCAGGGCCCAGGGCCCAGGCCCAGGCCCAGGGCCCAGGCCCAGGCCCAGGCCCAGGGCCCAGGGCCCCTAGGCCCCTAGGCCCAGGCCCAGGCCCAGGCCCAGGCCCAGGCCCAGGCCCCAGGGCCCAGGCCCCTAGGCCCAGGCCCAGGCCCAGGCCCAGGCCCAGGCCCAGGCCCAGGCCCAGGCCCAGGCCCAGGCCCAGGCCCAGGCCCAGGCCCAGGCCCAGGCCCAGGCCCAGGCCCAGGCCCAGGCCCAGGCCCAGGCCCAGGCCCAGGCCCAGGCCCAGGCCCAGGCCCAGGCCCAGGCCCAGGCCCAGGCCCAGGCCCAGGCCCAGGCCCCCAGGGCCCAGGCCCAGGCCCAGGCCCAGGCCCAGGCCCAGGCCCAGGGCCCAGGCCCAGGCCCAGGCCCAGGCCCAGGCCCAGGCCCAGGCCCAGGCCCAGGCCCAGGGCCCAGGCCCAGGCCCAGGCCCAGGCCCAGGCCCAGGCCCAGGCCCAGGCCCAGGCCCAGGCCCAGGCCCAGGCCCAGGCCCAGGCCCAGGCCCAGGCCCAGGCCCAGGGCCTAGGCCCAGGCCCAGGCCCAGGCCCAGGCCCAGGCCCAGGCCCAGGCCCCTAGGCCCAGGCCCAGGCCCAGGCCCAGGCCCAGGCCCAGGCCCAGGCCCAGGCCCAGGCCCAGGCCCAGGCCCAGGCCCAGGCCCAGGCCCAGGCCCAGGCCCAGGGCCCAGGCCCAGGGCCCAGGCCCAGGCCCAGGCCCAGGCCCAGGGCCCAGGCCTAGGCCTAGGCCCAGGGCCTAGGCCCAGGCCTAGGCCCAGGCCCAGGCCCAGGCCCAGGCCCAGGCCCAGGCCCAGGCCCAGGCCCAGGCCCAGGCCCAGGGCCCAGGCCCAGGCCCAGGCCCAGGCCCAGGCCCAGGCCAGGCCCAGGCCCAGGCCCAGGCCCAGGCCCAGGCCCAGGCCCAGGGCCCAGGCCCAGGCCCAGGCCCAGGCCTAGGCCCAGGCCCAGGCCCAGGCCCAGGCCCAGGCCCAGGCCCAGGCCCAGGCCCAGGCCCAGGCCCAGGCCCAGGCCCAGGCCCAGGCCCAGGCCCAGGCCCAGGCCCAGGCCCAGGCCCAGGCCCAGGCCCAGGCCCAGGCCCAGGCCCAGGCCCAGGCCCAGGCCCAGGCCCAGGCCCAGGCCCAGGCCCAGGCCCAGGCCCAGGCCCAGGCCCAGGCCCAGGCCCAGGCCCAGGCCCAGGCCCAGGCCCAGGCCCAGGCCCAGGCCCAGGCCCAGGCCCAGGCCCAGGCCCAGGCCCAGGCCCAGGCCCAGGCCCAGGCCCAGGCCCAGGCCCAGGCCCAGGCCCAGGCCCAGGCCCAGGCCCAGGCCCAGGCCCAGGCCCAGGGCCAGGCCTAGGCCCAGGCCCAGGCCCAGGCCCAGGCCTAGGCCCAGGCCCAGGCCCAGGCCCAGGCCCAGGCCCAGGCCCAGGCCCAGGCCCAGGCCCAGGCCCAGGCCCAGGCCCAGGCCCAGGCCCAGGCCCAGGCCCAGGCCCAGGGCCCAGGCCCAGGCCCAGGCCCAGGCCCAGGCCCAGGCCCAGGGCCCAGGCCCAGGCCCAGGCCCAGGCCCAGGCCCAGGCCCAGGCCCAGGCCCAGGCCCAGGCCCAGGCCCAGGCCCAGGCCCAGGCCCAGGCCCAGGCCCAGGCCCAGGCCCAGGCCCAGGCCAGGCCCAGGCCCAGGCCCAGGCCCAGGCCCAGGCCCAGGCCCAGGCCCAGGCCCAGGGCCAGGCCCAGGCCCAGGCCCAGGCCCAGGCCCAGGCCTAGGCCCAGGCCCAGGCCCAGGCCCAGGCCCAGGCCCAGGCCCAGGCCCAGGCCCAGGCCCAGGCCCAGGCCCAGGCCTAGGCCCAGGCCCAGGCCCAGGCCCAGGCCCAGGCCCAGGCCCAGGCCCAGGCCCAGGCCCAGGCAGGCCCAGGCCCAGGCCCAGGCCCAGGGCCCAGGCCCAGGGCCCAGGGCCCAGGCCCAGGCCCAGGCCCAGGCCCAGGCCCAGGCCCAGGCCCAGGCCCCTAGGCCCAGGCCCAGGCCCAGGCCCAGGCCCAGGCCCAGGCCCAGGCCCAGGCCCAGGCCCAGGCCCAGGCCCAGGCCCAGGCCCAGGCCCAGGCCCAGGCCCAGGCCCAGGCCCAGGCCCAGGCCCAGGCCCAGGCCCAGGCCCAGGCCCAGGCCCAGGCCCAGGCCCAGGCCCAGGGCCCAGGCCCAGGCCCAGGCCCAGGCCCAGGCCCAGGCCCAGGCCCAGGCCCAGGCCCAGGCCCAGGCCCAGGCCCAGGCCCAGGCCCAGGCCCAGGCCCAGGCCCAGGCCCAGGCCCAGGCCCAGGCCCAGGCCCAGGCCCAGGCCCAGGCCCAGGCCCAGGCCTAGGCCTAGGCCCAGGCCCAGGCCCAGGCCCAGGCCTAGGCCCAGGCCCAGGCCCAGGCCTAGGCCCAGGGCCCAGGCCCAGGCCCAGGGCCAGGGCCCAGGCCCAGGCCCAGGCCCAGGCCCAGGGCCCAGGCCCAGGCCCAGGCCCAGGCCCAGGCCCAGGCCCAGGCCCAGGCCCAGGCCCAGGCCCAGGCCCAGGCCCAGGCCCAGGCCCAGGCCCAGGCCCAGGCCCAGGCCCAGGCCCAGGCCCAGGCCCAGGCCCAGGCCCAGGCCCAGGCCCAGGCCCAGGCCCAGGCCCAGGGCCCAGGCCCAGGCCCAGGGCCCAGGGCCCAGGCCCAGGCCCAGGCCCAGGCCCAGGCCCAGGCCCAGGCCCAGGCCCAGGCCCAGGCCCAGGCCCAGGCCCAGGCCCAGGCCCAGGCCCAGGCCCAGGCCCAGGCCCAGGCCCAGGCCCAGGCCCAGGCCCAGGCCCAGGCCCAGGCCCAGGCCCAGGCCCAGGCCCAGGCCCAGGCCCAGGCCCCAGGCCCAGGCCCAGGCCCAGGCCCAGGCCCAGGCCCAGGCCCAGGGCCCAGGCCCAGGCCCAGGGCCCAGGCCCAGGCCCAGGCCCAGGGCCCAGGCCCAGGCCCAGGCCCAGGCCCAGGCCCAGGCCCAGGCCCAGGCCCAGGCCCAGGCCCAGGCCCAGGCCCAGGGCCCAGGGCCCAGGCCCAGGGCCCAGGCCCAGGCCCAGGCCCAGGCCCAGGCCCAGGCCCAGGCCCAGGCCCAGGCCCAGGCCCAGGCCCAGGCCCAGGCCCAGGCCCAGGCCCAGGCCCAGGCCCAGGGCCCAGGCCCAGGCCCAGGCCCAGGCCCAGGGCCCAGGCCCAGGCCCAGGCCCAGGCCCAGGCCCAGGCCCAGGCCCAGGCCCAGGCCCAGGCCCAGGCCCAGGCCCCTAGGCCCAGGCCCAGGCCCAGGCCCAGGCCCAGGCCCAGGCCCAGGCCCAGGCCCAGGCCCAGGCCCAGGCCCAGGCCCAGGCCCAGGCCCAGGCCCAGGCCCAGGCCCAGGCCCAGGCCCAGGCCCAGGCCCAGGGCCTAGGCCCAGGCCCAGGCCCAGGCCCAGGCCCAGGCCCAGGCCCAGGCCCAGGCCCCCAGGCCCAGGCCCAGGCCCAGGCCCAGGCCCAGGCCCAGGCCCAGGCCCAGGCCCAGGGGCCCAGGCCCAGGCCCAGGCCCAGGCCCAGGCCCAGGCCCAGGCCCAGGCCCAGGCCCAGGCCCAGGCCCAGGCCCAGGCCCAGGCCCAGGCCTAGGCCCAGGCCCAGGCCCAGGCCCAGGCCCAGGCCCAGGCCCAGGCCCAGGCCCAGGCCCAGGCCCAGGCCCAGGCCCAGGCCCAGGCCCAGGCCCAGGCCCAGGGCCCAGGCCCAGGGCCCAGGGCCCAGGCCCAGGCCCAGGCCCAGGCCCAGGCCCAGGCCCAGGCCCCAGGCCCAGGCCCAGGCCCAGGCCCAGGCCCAGGCCCAGGCCCAGGGCCAGGCCCAGGCCCAGGCCCAGGGCCCAGGCCCAGGCCCAGGCCCAGGCCCAGGCCCAGGGCCCAGGCCCCCAGGCCCAGGCCCAGGCCCAGGCCCAGGCCCAGGCCCAGGCCCAGGCCCAGGGCCCAGGCCCAGGCCCAGGGCCCAGGCCCAGGCCCAGGCCCAGGCCCAGGCCCAGGCCCAGGCCCAGGCCCAGGCCCAGGCCCAGGCCCAGGCCCAGGCCCAGGCCCAGGCCCAGGCCCAGGCCCAGGCCCAGGCCCAGGCCCAGGCCCAGGCCCAGGCCCAGGCCCAGGCCCAGGCCCAGGCCCAGGCCCAGGCCCAGGCCCAGGCCCAGGCCCAGGCCCAGGCCCAGGCCCAGGCCCAGGCCCAGGCCCAGGCCCAGGCCCAGGCCCAGGCCCAGGCCCAGGCCCAGGCCCAGGCCCAGGCCCAGGCCCAGGCCCAGGCCCAGGCCCAGGCCCAGGCCCAGGCCCAGGCCCAGGCCCAGGCCTAGGCCCAGGCCCAGGCCCAGGCCCAGGCCCAGGCCCAGGCCCAGGGCCCAGGCCCAGGCCCAGGCCCAGGCCCAGGCCCAGGCCCAGGGCCAGGCCCAGGCCCAGGCCCAGGCCCAGGCCCAGGCCCAGGCCCAGGCCCAGGCCCAGGCCCAGGCCCAGGCCCAGGCCCAGGCCCAGGCCTAGGCCCAGGCCCAGGCCCAGGCCCAGGCCTAGGCCTAGGCCTAGGCCTAGGCCCAGGCCTAGGCCCAGGCCCAGGCCCAGGCCCAGGCCCAGGCCCAGGCCCAGGCCCAGGCCCAGGCCCAGGCCCAGGCCCAGGCCCAGGCCCAGGCCCAGGCCCAGGCCCAGGCCCAGGCCCAGGCCCAGGCCCAGGCCCAGGCCCAGGCCCAGGCCCAGGCCCAGGCCCAGGCCTAGGCCCAGGCCCAGGCCCAGGCCTAGGCCCAGGCCCAGGCCCAGGCCCAGGCCCAGGCCCAGGCCCAGGCCCAGGCCCAGGCCCAGGGCCCAGGCCCAGGCCCAGGCCCAGGGCCCAGGCCCAGGCCCAGGCCCAGGCCCAGGCCCAGGCCCAGGCCCAGGCCCAGGCCCAGGCCCAGGCCCAGGCCCAGGCCCAGGCCCAGGCCCAGGGCCCAGGCCCAGGCCCAGGCCCAGGCCCAGGCCCAGGCCCAGGCCCAGGCCCAGGCCCAGGCCCAGGCCCAGGCCCAGGCCCAGGCCCAGGCCCAGGCCCAGGCCCAGGCCCAGGCCCAGGCCCAGGCCCAGGCCCAGGCCCAGGGCCCAGGGCCCAGGCCCAGGCCTAGGCCCAGGCCCAGGCCCAGGCCCAGGCCCAGGCCCAGGCCCAGGCCCAGGCCCAGGCCCAGGCCCAGGGCCCAGGCCCAGGCCCAGGCCCCCAGGCCCAGGCCCAGGCCCAGGCCCAGGCCCAGGCCCAGGCCCAGGCCCAGGCCCAGGCCCAGGGCCCAGGCCCAGGCCCAGGCCCAGGCCCAGGCCCAGGGCCCAGGGCCCAGGCCCAGGCCCAGGCCCAGGCCCAGGCCCAGGCCCAGGCCCAGGCCTAGGCCCAGGCCCAGGCCCAGGCCCAGGGCCCAGGCCCAGGCCCAGGGCCCAGGCCCAGGCCCAGGCCCAGGCCCAGGCCCAGGCCCAGGCCCAGGCCCAGGCCCAGGCCCAGGCCCAGGCCCAGGCCCAGGCCCAGGCCCAGGCCCAGGCCCAGGCCCAGGCCCAGGCCCAGGCCCAGGCCCAGGCCCAGGCCCAGGCCCAGGCCCAGGCCCAGGCCCAGGCCCAGGCCCAGGCCCAGGCCCAGGCCCAGGCCCAGGCCCAGGCCCAGGCCCAGGCCCAGGCCCAGGCCCAGGCCCAGGCCCAGGCCCAGGCCCAGGGCCCAGGCCTAGGCCCAGGGGCCCAGGCCCAGGCCCAGGCCCAGGCCCAGGCCCAGGCCCAGGCCCAGGCCCAGGCCCAGGCCCAGGCCCAGGCCCAGGCCCAGGCCCAGGCCCAGGCCCAGGCCCAGGCCCAGGCCCAGGCCCAGGCCTAGGCCCAGGCCCAGGCCTAGGCCCAGGCCTAGGCCCAGGGCCCAGGCCCAGGCCCAGGCCCAGGCCCAGGCCCAGGCCCAGGCCCAGGCCCAGGCCCAGGCCCAGGCCCAGGCCCAGGCCCAGGGCCCAGGCCCAGGCCCAGGCCCAGGCCCAGGCCCAGGCCCAGGCCCAGGCCCAGGCCCAGGCCCAGGCCCAGGCCCAGGCCCAGGCCCAGGCCTAGGCCTAGGCCCAGGCCTAGGCCCAGGCCCCCAGGCCCAGGCCCAGGCCCAGGCCCAGGCCCAGGCCCAGGCCCAGGCCCAGGCCCAGGCCCAGGCCCAGGCCCAGGCCCAGGCCCAGGGCCCAGGCCCAGGCCCAGGCCCAGGCCCAGGCCCAGGCCCAGGCCCAGGCCCAGGCCCAGGCCCAGGCCCAGGCCCAGGCCCAGGCCCAGGCCCAGGCCCAGGCCCAGGCCCAGGCCCAGGCCCAGGCCCAGGGCCCAGGCCCAGGCCCAGGGCCCAGGCCCAGGCCCAGGCCCAGGCCCAGGCCCAGGCCCAGGCCCAGGGCCCAGGCCCAGGCCCAGGCCCAGGCCCAGGCCCAGGCCCAGGCCCAGGCCCAGGCCCAGGCCCAGGCCCAGGCCCAGGCCCAGGCCCAGGCCCAGGCCCAGGCCCAGGCCCAGGCCCAGGCCCAGGCCCAGGCCCAGGCCCAGGCCCAGGCCCAGGCCCAGGCCCAGGCCCAGGCCCAGGCCCAGGCCCAGGCCCAGGCCCAGGCCCAGGCCCAGGCCCAGGCCCAGGCCCAGGCCCAGGCCCAGGCCCAGGCCCAGGCCCAGGCCCAGGCCCAGGCCCAGGCCCAGGGCCCAGGCCCAGGCCTAGGCCCAGGCCCAGGCCCAGGCCCAGGCCCAGGGCCCAGGCCCAGGCCCAGGCCCAGGCCCAGGCCCAGGCCCAGGCCCAGGGCCCAGGCCCAGGCCCAGGCCCAGGCCCAGGGCCCAGGCCCAGGCCCAGGCCCAGGCCCAGGCCCAGGCCCAGGCCCAGGCCCAGGCCCAGGCCCAGGCCCAGGCCCAGGCCCAGGCCCAGGCCCAGGCCCAGGCCCAGGCCCAGGCCCAGGCCCAGGCCCAGGCCCAGGCCAGGCCCAGGGCCCAGGCCCAGGCCCAGGCCCAGGCCCAGGCCCAGGCCCAGGCCCAGGCCCAGGCCCAGGCCCAGGCCCAGGCCCAGGCCCAGGCCCAGGCCCAGGCCCAGGCCCAGGCCCAGGCCCAGGCCCAGGCCCAGGCCCAGGCCCAGGCCCAGGCCCAGGCCCAGGCCCAGGCCCAGGCCCAGGCCCAGGCCCAGGCCCAGGCCCAGGCCCAGGCCCAGGCCCAGGCCCAGGCCCAGGCCCAGGCCCAGGCCCAGGCCCAGGCCCAGGCCCAGGCCCAGGCCCAGGCCCAGGCCCAGGCCCAGGCCCAGGCCCAGGCCCAGGCCCAGGCCTAGGCCCAGGCCCAGGCCCAGGCCCAGGCCCAGGCCCAGGCCCAGGCCCAGGCCCAGGCCCAGGCCCAGGCCCAGGCCCAGGGCCCAGGCCCAGGCCCAGGCCCAGGCCCAGGCCCAGGCCCAGGCCCAGGCCCAGGCCCAGGGCCCAGGGCCCAGGGCCCAGGGCCCAGGCCCAGGGCCCAGGGCCCAGGCCCAGGCCCAGGCCCAGGCCCAGGCCCAGGCCCAGGCCCAGGCCCAGGCCCAGGCCCAGGCCCAGGCCCAGGCCCAGGCCCAGGCCCAGGCCCAGGCCCAGGCCCAGGCCCAGGCCCAGGCCCAGGCCCAGGCCCAGGCCCAGGCCCAGGCCCAGGCCCAGGCCCAGGCCCAGGGGCCCAGGCCCAGGCCCAGGCCCAGGCCCAGGCCCAGGCCCAGGCCCAGGCCCAGGCCCAGGCCCAGGCCCCCAGGCCCAGGCCCAGGCCCAGGCCCAGGCCCAGGCCCAGGCCTAGGCAGGGCCCAGGGCCAGGCCCAGGCCCAGGCCCAGGCCCAGGCCCAGGCCCAGGCCCAGGCCCAGGGCCCAGGCCCAGGCCCAGGCCCAGGCCCAGGGCCCAGGCCCAGGCCCAGGCCCAGGCCCAGGCCCAGGCCCAGGCCCAGGCCCAGGCCCAGGCCCAGGCCCAGGCCCAGGGCCCAGGCCCAGGCCCAGGCCCAGGCCCAGGCCCAGGCCCAGGCCCAGGCCCAGGCCCAGGCCCAGGCCCAGGCCCAGGCCCAGGCCCAGGCCCAGGCCCAGGCCCAGGCCCAGGCCCAGGCCCAGGCCCAGGCCCAGGCCCAGGCCCAGGCCCAGGCCCAGGCCCAGGCCCAGGCCCAGGCCCAGGCCCAGGCCCCTAGGCCCAGGCCCAGGCCCAGGCCCAGGCCCAGGCCCAGGCCCAGGCCCAGGCCCAGGCCCAGGCCCAGGCCCAGGCCCAGGCCCAGGCCCAGGCCCAGGCCCAGGCCCAGGCCCAGGCCCAGGCCCAGGCCCAGGCCCAGGCCCAGGCCCAGGCCCAGGCCCAGGCCCAGGCCCAGGCCCAGGCCCAGGCCCAGGCCCAGGCCCAGGCCCAGGCCCAGGCCCAGGCCCAGGCCCAGGCCCAGGCCCAGGCCCAGGCCCAGGCCCAGGCCCAGGCCCAGGCCTAGGCCCAGGCCCAGGCCCAGGCCCAGGCCCAGGCCCAGGCCCAGGGCCCAGGCCCAGGCCCAGGCCCAGGCCCAGGCCCAGGCCCAGGCCCAGGCCCAGGCCCAGGCCCAGGCCCAGGCCCAGGCCCAGGCCCAGGCCCAGGCCCAGGCCCAGGCCCAGGCCCAGGCCCAGGGCCCAGGCCCAGGCCCAGGCCCAGGCCCAGGCCCAGGCCCAGGCCCAGGCCCAGGCCCAGGCCCAGGCCCAGGCCCAGGCCCAGGCCCAGGCCCAGGCCCAGGCCCAGGCCCAGGCCCAGGGCCCAGGCCCAGGCCCAGGCCCAGGCCCAGGCCCAGGCCCAGGCCCAGGGCCCAGGCCCAGGCCCAGGCCCAGGCCCAGGCCCAGGCCCAGGCCCAGGCCCAGGCCCAGGCCCAGGCCCAGGCCCAGGCCCAGGCCCAGGGCCCAGGGCCCAGGGCCCAGGGCCCAGGCCCAGGCCCAGGCCCAGGCCCAGGCCCAGGCCCAGGCCCAGGCCCAGGCCCAGGCCCAGGCCCAGGCCCAGGCCCAGGCCCAGGCCCAGGCCCAGGCCCAGGCCCAGGCCCAGGCCCAGGCCCAGGCCCAGGCCCAGGCCCAGGCCCAGGCCCAGGCCCAGGCCCAGGCCCAGGCCCAGGCCCAGGCCCAGGCCCAGGCCCAGGCCCAGGCCCAGGCCCAGGCCCAGGCCCAGGCCCAGGCCCAGGCCCAGGCCCAGGCCCAGGCCCAGGCCCAGGCCCAGGCCCAGGCCCAGGCCCAGGCCCAGGCCCAGGCCCAGGCCCAGGCCCAGGCCCAGGCCCAGGCCCAGGGCCCAGGCCCAGGCCCAGGCCCAGGCCCAGGCCCAGGCCCAGGCCCAGGCCCAGGCCCAGGCCCAGGCCCAGGCCCAGGCCCAGGCCCAGGCCCAGGCCCAGGCCCAGGCCCAGGCCCAGGCCCAGGCCAGGCTCAGGCCCAGGCCCAGGCCCAGGCCCAGGCCCAGGCCCAGGCCCAGGCCCAGGCCCAGGCCCAGGCCCAGGCCCAGGCCCAGGCCCAGGCCCAGGCCCAGGCCCAGGCCCAGGCCCAGGCCCAGGCCCAGGCCCAGGCCCAGGCCCAGGCCCAGGCCCAGGCCCAGGCCCAGGCCCAGGCCCAGGCCCAGGCCCAGGCCCAGGCCCAGGCCCAGGCCCAGGCCCAGGCCCAGGCCCAGGCCCAGGCCCAGGCCCAGGCCCAGGCCCAGGCCCAGGCCCAGGCCCAGGCCCAGGCCCAGGCCCAGGCCCAGGCCCAGGCCCAGGCCCAGGCCCAGGCCCAGGCCCAGGCCCAGGCCCAGGCCCAGGCCCAGGCCCAGGCCCAGGCCCAGGCCCAGGCCCAGGCCCAGGCCCAGGCCCAGGCCCAGGCCCAGGCCCAGGCCCAGGCCCAGGCCCAGGCCCAGGCCCAGGCCCAGGCCCAGGGCCCAGGCCCAGGCCTAGGCCCAGGGCCCTAGGCCCAGGCCCAGGCCCAGGCCCAGGCCCAGGCCCAGGCCCAGGGCCCAGGCCCAGGCCCAGGCCCAGGCCCAGGCCCAGGCCCAGGCCCAGGCCCAGGCCCAGGCCCAGGCCCAGGCCCAGGCCCAGGCCCAGGCCCAGGCCCAGGCCCAGGCCCAGGCCCAGGCCCAGGCCCAGGCCCAGGCCCAGGCCCAGGCCCAGGCCCAGGCCCAGGCCCAGGCCCAGGCCCAGGCCCAGGCCCAGGCCCAGGCCCAGGCCCAGGCCCAGGCCCAGGCCCAGGCCCAGGCCCAGGCCCAGGCCCAGGCCCAGGGCCCAGGCCCAGGCCCAGGCCCAGGCCCAGGCCCAGGCCCAGGCCCAGGCCCAGGCCCAGGCCCAGGCCCAGGCCCAGGCCCAGGCCCAGGCCCAGGCCCAGGCCCAGGCCCAGGCCCAGGCCCAGGCCCAGGCCCAGGCCCAGGCCCAGGCCCAGGCCCAGGCCCAGGCCCAGGCCCAGGCCCAGGCCCAGGCCCAGGCCCAGGCCCAGGCCCAGGCCCAGGCCCAGGCCCAGGCCCAGGCCCAGGCCCAGGCCCAGGCCCAGGCCCAGGCCCAGGCCCAGGCCCAGGCCCAGGCCCAGGCCCAGGCCCAGGCCCAGGCCCAGGCCCAGGCCCAGGCCCAGGCCCAGGCCCAGGCCCAGGCCCAGGCCCAGGCCCAGGCCCAGGCCCAGGCCCAGGCCCAGGCCCAGGCCCAGGCCCAGGCCCAGGCCCAGGCCCAGGCCCAGGCCCAGGCCTAGGCCCAGGCCCAGGCCCAGGCCCAGGCCCAGGCCCAGGCCCAGGCCCAGGCCCAGGCCCAGGCCCAGGCCCAGGCCCAGGCCCAGGCCCAGGCCCAGGCCCAGGCCCAGGCCCAGGCCCAGGCCCAGGCCCAGGCCCAGGCCTAGGCCCAGGCCCAGGCCCAGGCCCAGGGCCAGGCCCAGGCCCAGGCCCAGGCCCAGGCCCAGGCCCAGGCCTAGGCCCAGGCCCAGGCCCAGGCCCAGGCCCAGGCCCAGGCCCAGGCCCAGGCCCAGGCCCAGGCCCAGGCCCAGGCCCAGGCCCAGGCCCAGGCCCAGGCCCAGGCCCAGGCCCAGGCCCAGGCCCAGGCCCAGGCCCAGGGCCCAGGCCCAGGCCCAGGCCCAGGCCCAGGCCCAGGCCCAGGCCCAGGCCCAGGCCCAGGCCCAGGCCCAGGCCCAGGCCCAGGCCCAGGCCCAGGCCCAGGCCCCCAGGCCCAGGCCCAGGCCCAGGCCCAGGCCCAGGGCCCAGGCCCAGGCCCAGGCCCAGGGCCCAGGCCCAGGCCCAGGCCCAGGCCCAGGCCCAGGGCCCAGGCCCAGGCCCAGGCCCAGGCCCAGGCCCAGGCCCAGGCCCAGGCCCAGGCCCAGGCCCAGGCCCAGGCCCAGGCCCAGGCCCAGGCCCAGGCCCAGGCCCAGGCCCAGGCCCAGGCCCAGGCCCAGGCCCAGGCCCAGGCCCAGGCCCAGGGCCCAGGCCCAGGCCCAGGCCCAGGCCCAGGCCCAGGGCCCAGGCCCAGGGCCCAGGCCCAGGCCCAGGCCCAGGCCCAGGCCCAGGCCCAGGCCCAGGCCCAGGCCCAGGCCCAGGCCCAGGCCCAGGCCCAGGCCCAGGCCCAGGCCCAGGCCCAGGCCCAGGCCCAGGCCCAGGCCCAGGCCCAGGCCCAGGGCCCAGGCCCAGGCCCAGGCCCAGGCCCAGGCCCAGGCCCAGGCCCAGGGCCCAGGCCCAGGCCCAGGCCCAGGCCCAGGCCCAGGCCCAGGCCCAGGCCCAGGCCCAGGCCCAGGCCCAGGCCCAGGCCCAGGCCCAGGCCCAGGCCCAGGCCCAGGCCCAGGCCCAGGCCCAGGCCCAGGCCCAGGCCCAGGCCCAGGCCCAGGCCCAGGCCCAGGCCCAGGCCCAGGCCCAGGCCCAGGCCCAGGCCCAGGCCCAGGCCCAGGCCCAGGCCCAGGCCCAGGCCCAGGCCCAGGCCCAGGCCTAGGCCCAGGCCCAGGCCCAGGCCCAGGCCCAGGCCCAGGCCCAGGCCCAGGCCTAGGCCTAGGCCCAGGCCCAGGCCCAGGCCCAGGCCCAGGCCCAGGCCCAGGCCCAGGCCCAGGCCCAGGCCCAGGCCCAGGCCCAGGCCCAGGCCCAGGCCCAGGCCCAGGCCCAGGCCCAGGCCCAGGCCCAGGCCCAGGCCCAGGCCCAGGCCCAGGCCCAGGCCCAGGCCCAGGGGCCCAGGCCCAGGCCCAGGCCCAGGCCCAGGGCCAGGCCCAGGCCCAGGCCCAGGCCCAGGCCCAGGCCCAGGCCCAGGGCCCAGGCCCAGGCCCAGGCCCAGGCCCAGGCCCAGGCCCAGGCCCAGGCCCAGGCCCAGGCCCAGGCCCAGGCCCAGGCCCAGGCCCAGGCCCAGGCCCAGGCCCAGGCCCAGGCCCAGGCCCAGGCCCAGGCCCAGGGCCAGGGCCCAGGCCCAGGCCCAGGCCCAGGCCCAGGCCCAGGCCCAGGGCCCAGGCCCAGGCCCAGGCCCAGGCCCAGGCCCAGGCCCAGGCCCAGGCCCAGGCCCAGGCCCAGGCCCAGGCCCAGGCCCAGGCCCAGGCCCAGGCCCAGGCCCAGGCCCAGGCCCAGGCCCAGGCCCAGGCCCAGGCCCAGGCCCAGGCCCAGGCCCAGGCCCAGGCCCAGGCCCAGGCCCAGGCCCAGGCCCAGGCCCAGGCCCAGGCCCAGGCCCAGGCCCAGGCCCAGGCCCAGGCCCAGGCCCAGGCCCAGGCCCAGGCCCAGGCCCAGGCCCAGGCCCAGGCCCAGGCCCAGGCCCAGGCCCAGGCCCAGGCCCAGGCCCAGGCCCAGGCCCAGGCCCAGGCCCAGGCCCAGGCCCAGGCCCAGGCCCAGGCCCAGGCCCAGGCCCAGGCCCAGGCCCAGGCCCAGGCCCAGGCCCCCAGGCCCAGGCCCAGGCCCAGGCCCAGGCCCAGGCCCAGGCCCAGGCCCAGGCCCAGGCCCAGGGCCCAGGCCCAGGCCCAGGCCCAGGCCCCCAGGCCCAGGCCCAGGCCCAGGCCCAGGCCCAGGCCCAGGGCCCAGGGGCCCAGGCCCAGGCCCAGGCCCAGGCCCAGGCCCAGGCCCAGGCCCAGGCCCAGGCCCAGGCCCAGGCCCAGGCCCAGGCCCAGGCCCAGGCCCAGGCCCAGGCCCAGGCCCAGGCCCAGGCCCAGGCCCAGGCCCAGGCCCAGGCCCAGGCCCAGGCCCAGGCCCAGGCCCAGGCCCAGGCCCAGGCCCAGGCCCAGGCCCAGGCCCAGGCCCAGGCCCAGGCCCAGGCCCAGGCCCAGGCCCAGGCCCAGGCCCAGGGCCCAGGCCCAGGCCCAGGCCCAGGCCCAGGCCCAGGCCTAGGCCCAGGCCCAGGCCCAGGCCCAGGCCCAGGCCCAGGCCCAGGCCCAGGCCCAGGCCCAGGCCCAGGCCCAGGCCCAGGGCCCAGGGCCCAGGCCCAGGCCCAGGCCCAGGCCCAGGCCCAGGCCCAGGCCCAGGCCCAGGCCCAGGCCCAGGCCCAGGCCCAGGCCCAGGCCCAGGCCCAGGCCCAGGCCCAGGCCCAGGCCCAGGCCCAGGCCCAGGCCCAGGCCCAGGCCCAGGCCCAGGCCCAGGCCCAGGCCCAGGCCCAGGCCCAGGCCCAGGCCCAGGCCCAGGCCCAGGCCCAGGCCCAGGCCCAGGCCCAGGCCCAGGCCCAGGCCCAGGCCCAGGCCCAGGCCCAGGCCCAGGCCCAGGCCCAGGCCCAGGCCCAGGCCCAGGCCCAGGCCCAGGCCCAGGCCCAGGCCCAGGCCCAGGCCCAGGCCCAGGCCCAGGCCCAGGCCCAGGCCCAGGCCCAGGCCCAGGCCCAGGCCCAGGCCCAGGCCCAGGCCCAGGCCCAGGCCCAGGCCCAGGCCCAGGCCCAGGCCCAGGCCCAGGCCCAGGCCCAGGCCCAGGCCCAGGCCCAGGGCCCAGGCCCAGGGCCCAGGCCCAGGCCCAGGCCCAGGCCCAGGCCCAGGCCCAGGCCCAGGCCCAGGCCCAGGCCCAGGCCCAGGCCCCCAGGCCCAGGCCCAGGCCCAGGCCCAGGCCCAGGCCCAGGCCCAGGCCCAGGCCCAGGCCCAGGCCCAGGCCCAGGCCCAGGCCCAGGCCCAGGCCCAGGCCCAGGCCCAGGCCCAGGCCCAGGCCCAGGCCCAGGCCCAGGCCCAGGCCCAGGCCCAGGCCCAGGCCCAGGCCCAGGCCCAGGCCCAGGCCCAGGCCCAGGCCCAGGCCCAGGCCCAGGCCCAGGCCCAGGCCCAGGCCCAGGCCCAGGCCCAGGCCCAGGCCCAGGCCCAGGCCCAGGCCCAGGCCCAGGCCCAGGCCCAGGCCCAGGCCCAGGCCCAGGCCCAGGCCCAGGCCCAGGCCCAGGCCCAGGCCCAGGCCCAGGCCCAGGCCCAGGCCCAGGCCCAGGCCCAGGCCCAGGCCCAGGCCCAGGGCCTAGGGCCTAGGCCCAGGGCCAGGCCCAGGCCCAGGCCCAGGCCCAGGCCCAGGCCCAGGCCCAGGCCCAGGCCCAGGCCCAGGCCCAGGCCCAGGCCCAGGCCCAGGCCCAGGCCCAGGCCCAGGCCCAGGCCCAGGCCCAGGCCTAGGCCCAGGCCCAGGCCCAGGCCCAGGCCCCTAGGCCTAGGCCTAGGCCTAGGCCCAGGCCCAGGCCCAGGCCCAGGCCCAGGCCCAGGCCCAGGCCCAGGCCCAGGCCCAGGCCCAGGCCCAGGCCCAGGCCCAGGCCCAGGCCCAGGCCCAGGCCCAGGCCCAGGCCCAGGCCCAGGCCCAGGCCCAGGCCCAGGCCCAGGCCCAGGCCCAGGCCCAGGCCTAGGCCTAGGCCTAGGCCCAGGCCCAGGCCCAGGCCCAGGCCCAGGCCCAGGCCCAGGCCCAGGCCCAGGCCCAGGCCCAGGCCCAGGCCCAGGCCCAGGCCCAGGCCCAGGCCCAGGCCCAGGCCTAGGCCCAGGCCCAGGCCCAGGCCCAGGCCCAGGCCCAGGCCCAGGCCCAGGCCCAGGCCCAGGCCCAGGCCCAGGCCCAGGGCCCAGGCCCAGGCCCAGGCCCAGGCCCAGGCCCAGGCCCAGGCCCAGGCCCAGGCCCAGGCCCCCAGGCCCAGGCCCAGGCCCAGGCCCAGGCCCAGGCCCAGGCCCAGGCCCAGGCCCAGGCCCAGGCCCAGGCCCAGGCCCAGGCCCAGGCCCAGGCCCAGGCCCAGGCCCAGGCCCAGGCCCAGGCCCAGGCCCAGGCCCAGGCCCAGGCCCAGGCCCAGGCCCAGGCCCAGGCCCAGGGCCCAGGCCCAGGCCCAGGCCCAGGCCCAGGCCCAGGCCCAGGGCCCAGGCCCAGGCCCAGGCCCAGGCCCAGGCCCAGGCCCAGGCCCAGGCCCAGGCCCAGGCCCAGGCCCAGGCCCAGGCCCAGGCCCAGGCCCAGGCCCAGGCCCAGGCCCAGGCCCAGGGCCCAGGCCCAGGCCTAGGCCCAGGCCTAGGCCCAGGCCCAGGCCCAGGCCCAGGCCCAGGCCCAGGCCCAGGCCCAGGCCCAGGCCCAGGCCCAGGCCCAGGCCCAGGCCCAGGCCCAGGCCCAGGCCCAGGCCCAGGCCCAGGCCCAGGCCTAGGCCCAGGGCCCAGGCCCAGGCCCAGGCCCAGGCCCAGGCCCAGGCCCAGGCCCAGGCCCAGGCCCAGGCCCAGGCCCAGGCCCAGGCCCAGGCCCAGGCCCAGGCCCAGGCCCAGGCCCAGGCCCAGGCCCAGGCCCAGGCCCAGGCCCAGGCCCAGGCCCAGGCCCAGGCCCAGGCCCAGGCCCAGGCCCAGGCCCAGGCCCAGGCCCAGGCCCAGGCCCAGGCCCAGGCCCAGGCCCAGGCCCAGGCCCAGGCCCAGGCCCAGGCCCAGGCCCAGGCCCAGGCCCAGGCCCAGGCCCAGGCCCAGGCCCAGGCCCAGGCCCAGGCCCAGGCCCAGGCCTAGGCCCAGGCCCAGGCCCAGGCCCAGGGCCCAGGCCCAGGCCCAGGCCCAGGCCCAGGCCCAGGCCCAGGCCCAGGGCCCAGGCCCAGGCCCAGGCCCAGGCCTAGGCCCAGGCCCAGGCCCAGGCCCAGGCCAGGCAGGGCCCAGGCCCAGGGCCAGGCCCAGGCCCAGGCCCAGGCCCAGGCCCAGGCCCAGGCCCAGGCCCAGGCCCAGGCCCAGGCCCAGGCCCAGGCCCAGGCCCAGGCCCAGGCCCAGGCCCAGGCCCAGGCCCAGGCCCAGGCCCAGGGCCCAGGCCCAGGCCCAGGCCCAGGCCCAGGCCCAGGCCCAGGCCCAGGCCCAGGCCCAGGCCCAGGCCCAGGCCCAGGCCCAGGGCCCAGGCCCAGGCCCAGGCCCAGGCCCAGGCCCAGGCCCAGGCCCAGGCCCAGGGGCCCAGGCCCAGGCCCAGGCCCAGGCCCAGGCCCAGGCCCAGGCCCAGGCCCAGGCCCAGGGCCCAGGCCCAGGGCCTAGGCCCAGGCCCAGGCCCAGGCCCAGGCAGGCCCAGGCCCAGGCCCAGGCCCAGGCCCAGGCCCAGGCCCAGGCCCAGGCCCAGGCCCAGGCCCAGGCCCAGGCCCAGGCCCAGGGCCCAGGCCCAGGCCCAGGGCCCAGGCCCAGGCCCAGGCCCAGGCCCAGGCCCAGGGCCCAGGCCCAGGCCCAGGCCCAGGGCCTAGGCCCAGGCCCAGGCCCAGGCCAGGCCCAGGCCCAGGCCCAGGCCCAGGCCCAGGCCCAGGCCCAGGCCCAGGCCCAGGCCCAGGCCCAGGCCCAGGCCCAGGCCCAGGCCCAGGCCCAGGCCCAGGCCCAGGCCCAGGCCCAGGCCCAGGCCCAGGCCCAGGCCCAGGCCCAGGCCCAGGCCCAGGCCCAGGCCCAGGCCCAGGCCCAGGCCCAGGCCCAGGCCCAGGCCCAGGCCCAGGCCCAGGCCCAGGCCCAGGCCCAGGCCCAGGCCCAGGCCCAGGCCCAGGCCCAGGCCCAGGCCCAGGCCCAGGCCCAGGCCCAGGCCCAGGCCCAGGCCCAGGCCCAGGCCCAGGCCCAGGCCCAGGGCCCAGGCCCAGGCCCAGGCCCAGGCCCAGGCCCAGGCCCAGGCCCAGGCCCAGGCCCAGGCCCAGGCCCAGGCCCAGGCCCAGGCCCAGGCCCAGGCCCAGGCCCAGGCCCAGGGCCCAGGCCCAGGCCCAGGGCCCAGGCCCAGGCCCAGGGCCCAGGCCCAGGCCCAGGCCCAGGCCCAGGCCCAGGCCCAGGCCCAGGCCCAGGGCCCAGGCCCAGGCCCAGGCCCAGGCCCAGGCCCAGGCCCAGGCCCAGGCCCAGGCCCAGGCCCAGGCCCAGGCCCAGGCCCAGGCCCAGGCCCAGGCCCAGGCCCAGGCCCAGGCCCAGGCCCAGGCCCAGGCCCAGGCCCAGGCCCAGGCCCAGGCCCAGGCCCAGGCCCAGGCCCAGGCCCAGGCCCAGGCCCAGGCCCAGGCCCAGGCCCAGGGCCCAGGCCCAGGCCCAGGCCCAGGCCCAGGCCCAGGCCCAGGCCCAGGCCCAGGCCCAGGCCCAGGCCCAGGCCCAGGCCCAGGCCCAGGCCCAGGCCCAGGCCCAGGCCCAGGCCCAGGCCCAGGCCCAGGCCCAGGCCCAGGCCCAGGCCCAGGCCCAGGCCTAGGGCCCAGGCCCAGGGCCCAGGCCCAGGCCCAGGGCCCAGGCCCAGGCCCAGGGCCCAGGCCCAGGCCCAGGCCCAGGCCCAGGCCCAGGCCCAGGCCCAGGCCCAGGCCCAGGCCCAGGCCCAGGCCCAGGCCCAGGCCCAGGCCCAGGCCCAGGCCCAGGCCCAGGCCCAGGCCCAGGCCCAGGCCCAGGCCCAGGCCCAGGCCCAGGCCCAGGCCCAGGCCCAGGCCCAGGCCCAGGCCCAGGCCCAGGCCCAGGCCTAGGCCCAGGCCCAGGCCTAGGCCTAGGCCTAGGCCTAGGCCCAGGGCCCAGGGCCCAGGCCCAGGCCCAGGCCCAGGCCCAGGCCCAGGCCCAGGCCCAGGCCCAGGCCCAGGCCCAGGCCCAGGCCCAGGCCCAGGCCCAGGCCTAGGCCCAGGCCCAGGCCCAGGCCCAGGCCCAGGCCCAGGCCCAGGCCCAGGCCCAGGCCCAGGCCCAGGCCCAGGCCCAGGCCCAGGCCCAGGCCCAGGCCCAGGCCCAGGCCCAGGCCCAGGCCCAGGCCCAGGCCCAGGCCCAGGCCCAGGCCCAGGCCCAGGCCCAGGCCCAGGCCCAGGCCCAGGCCCAGGCCCCAGGCCCAGGCCCAGGCCCAGGCCCAGGCCCAGGCCCAGGCCCAGGCCCAGGCCCAGGCCCAGGCCCAGGCCCAGGCCCAGGCCCAGGCCCAGGCCCAGGCCCAGGCCCAGGCCCAGGGCCCAGGCCCAGGCCCAGGCCCAGGCCCAGGCCCAGGCCCAGGCCCAGGCCCAGGCCCAGGCCCAGGGCCCAGGCCCAGGGCCCAGGGCCCAGGCCCAGGCCCAGGCCCAGGCCCAGGCCCAGGCCCAGGCCCAGGCCCAGGCCCAGGCCCAGGCCCAGGCCCAGGCCCAGGGCCCAGGCCCAGGCCCAGGGCCCAGGCCCAGGCCCAGGCCCAGGCCCAGGCCCAGGCCCAGGCCCAGGCCCAGGCCCAGGCCCAGGCCCAGGCCCAGGCCCAGGCCCAGGCCCAGGGCCCAGGCCCAGGCCCAGGCCCAGGCCCAGGCCCAGGCCCAGGCCCAGGCCCAGGCCCAGGCCCAGGCCCAGGCCCAGGCCCAGGCCCAGGCCCAGGCCCAGGCCCAGGGCCCAGGCCCAGGCCCAGGCCCAGGCCCAGGCCCAGGCCCAGGCCCAGGCCTAGGGCCTAGGCCCAGGCCCAGGCCCAGGCCCAGGCCCAGGCCCAGGCCCAGGCCCAGGCCCAGGCCCAGGCCCAGGCCCAGGCCCAGGCCCAGGCCCAGGCCCAGGCCCAGGCCCAGGCCTAGGCCCAGGCCCAGGCCCAGGCCCAGGCCCAGGCCCAGGCCCAGGGCCCAGGCCCAGGCCCAGGCCCAGGCCCAGGCCCAGGCCCAGGGCCCAGGGCCCAGGCCCAGGCCCAGGCCCAGGCCCAGGCCCAGGCCCAGGCCCAGGCCCAGGCCCAGGCCCAGGCCCAGGCCCAGGCCCAGGCCCAGGCCCAGGCCCAGGCCCAGGCCCAGGGCCCAGGCCCAGGCCCAGGCCCAGGCCCAGGCCCAGGCCCAGGCCCAGGCCCAGGCCCAGGCCCAGGCCCAGGCCCAGGCCCAGGCCCAGGCCAGGCCCAGGCCCAGGCCCAGGCCCAGGCCCAGGCCCAGGCCCAGGCCCAGGCCCAGGCCCAGGCCCAGGCCCAGGCCCAGGCCCAGGCCCAGGCCCAGGCCCAGGCCCAGGCCCAGGCCCAGGCCCCCAGGCCCAGGGCCCAGGCCCAGGCCCAGGCCCAGGCCCAGGCCCAGGGCCCAGGCCCAGGCCCAGGCCTAGGCCCAGGCCCAGGCCCAGGCCCAGGCCCAGGCCCAGGCCCAGGCCCAGGCCCAGGCCCAGGCCCAGGCCCAGGCCCAGGGCCCAGGCCCAGGCCCAGGGCCCAGGCCCAGGCCCAGGCCCAGGCCCAGGCCCAGGCCCAGGCCCAGGCCCAGGCCCAGGCCCAGGCCCAGGCCCAGGCCCAGGCCCAGGCCCAGGCCCAGGCCCAGGGCCAGGCCCAGGCCCAGGCCCAGGCCCAGGCCCAGGCCCAGGCCCAGGCCCAGGCCCAGGCCCAGGCCCAGGCCCAGGCCCAGGCCCAGGCCCAGGCCCAGGCCCAGGCCCAGGCCCAGGCCCAGGCCCAGGCCCAGGCCCAGGCCCAGGCCCAGGCCCAGGCCCAGGCCCAGGCCCAGGCCCAGGCCCAGGCCCAGGCCCAGGCCCAGGCCCAGGCCCAGGCCCAGGCCCAGGCCCAGGCCCAGGCCCAGGCCCAGGCCCAGGCCCAGGCCCAGGCCCAGGCCCAGGCCCAGGGCCCAGGCCCAGGGCCCAGGGCCCAGGCCCAGGCCCAGGCCCAGGCCTAGGCCCAGGCCCAGGGCCCAGGCCCAGGCCCAGGCCCAGGCCTAGGCCCAGGCCCAGGCCCCCAGGCCCAGGCCCAGGCCCAGGCCCAGGCCCAGGCCCAGGCCCAGGCCCAGGCTCCCAGGGCCCAGGCCCAGGCCCAGGGCCCCCAGGCCCAGGCCCAGGCCCAGGGCCCAGGCCCAGGCCCAGGCCCAGGCCCAGGCCCAGGCCCAGGCCCAGGCCCAGGCCCAGGCCCAGGCCCAGGCCCAGGCCCAGGCCTAGGCCTAGGCCCAGGCCCAGGCCCAGGCCCAGGCCCAGGCCTAGGCCCAGGCCCAGGCCCAGGCCCAGGCCCAGGCCCAGGCCCAGGCCCAGGCCCAGGCCCAGGCCCAGGCCCAGGCCCAGGCCCAGGCCCAGGCCCAGGCCCAGGCCCAGGCCCAGGCCCAGGCCTAGGCCCAGGCCCAGGCCCAGGCCCAGGCCCAGGCCCAGGCCCAGGGCCCAGGCCCAGGCCCAGGCCCAGGCCCAGGCCCAGGCCCAGGCCCAGGGCCCAGGCCCAGGCCCAGGCCCAGGCCCAGGCCCAGGCCCAGGCCCAGGCCCAGGCCCAGGCCCAGGCCCAGGCCCAGGCCCAGGCCCAGGCCCAGGCCCAGGCCCAGGCCCAGGCCCAGGCCCAGGCCCAGGCCCAGGCCCAGGCCCAGGCCCAGGCCCAGGCCCAGGCCCAGGCCCAGGCCCAGGCCCAGGCCCAGGCCCAGGCCCAGGCCCAGGCCCAGGCCCAGGCCCAGGCCCAGGCCCAGGCCCAGGCCCAGGCCCAGGCCCAGGCCTAGGCCCAGGCCTAGGCCCAGGCCCAGGCCCAGGCCCAGGCCCAGGCCCAGGCCCAGGCCCAGGCCCAGGCCCAGGCCCAGGCCCAGGCCCAGGCCCAGGCCCAGGCCCAGGCCCAGGCCCAGGCCCAGGCCCAGGCCCAGGCCCAGGGCCCAGGCCCAGGCCCAGGCCCAGGCCCAGGCCCAGGCCCAGGCCCAGGCCCAGGCCCAGGCCCAGGCCTAGGCCCAGGCCCAGGCCCAGGCCCAGGCCCAGGCCCAGGCCCAGGCCCAGGCCCAGGCCCAGGGCCCAGGCCCAGGCCCAGGCCCAGGCCCAGGCCCAGGCCCAGGCCCAGGCCCAGGCCTAGGCCCAGGCCCAGGCCCAGGCCCAGGCCCAGGCCCAGGCCCAGGCCCAGGCCCAGGCCCAGGCCTAGGCCCAGGCCCAGGCCCAGGCCCAGGCCCAGGCCCAGGCCTAGGCCCAGGCCCAGGCCCAGGCCCAGGCCCAGGCCCAGGCCCAGGCCCAGGCCCAGGCCCAGGCCCAGGCCCAGGCCCAGGCCCAGGCCCAGGGCCCAGGCCCAGGCCCAGGCCCAGGCCTAGGCCCAGGCCCAGGCCCAGGGCCCAGGGCCCAGGCCCAGGCCCAGGCCCAGGCCCAGGCCCAGGCCCAGGCCCAGGCCTAGGCCCAGGCCCAGGCCCAGGCCCAGGCCCAGG